>JAQGCY010000780.1:0-14136 GCA_034700645.1 Xenylla mediterranea | reverse complement strand
ACACACACAAAGCCAAGCATAAATTGGCAAAATTATACATAAATGTGTTGATTGGTAACTGTTATCTTTCCCAAGGAATTATTGTCATGTCGAGTACTCTTAGTGTTAAGTTCATAATAATAACTCTACAACTATGTATTATGACTTTAGATTGATTACATATGACACACACACAGACACAATTATTAGTTTTTTTTTTTCATATAAATTCAAATAATTGACGACATTTTCTACTAATACTTTGACCATAAATTGTAGCATCCATGCTAGTAGTTGGACGTATTGAATATCTATAAATTAACAATTCACACAGACACAACCAAGCGGCATTACACATTATAGTGAAATTTAATTTCTTAACTCCATTCCTGTGTTATAAGAAGATATTCTTAAAGCCTTAATTTTTAGGAATTTCTAACCATCCATGCATGCCAAACTTGACTTTTATTATACCTAGTATGAAGCTATACATTGTTTTTTTTTTTAGATAACTCCTAAATCATTGATCTAACCTAGCATTTATTAATAATCCAAAGCTGTTGTTTAGCTTAAGACAAAAGAAGCATTCGAAAAAAGAAGTTTGGACTGCAGCAACCGTATTTTTGACCACTGGATTCTTTTATGATTCCAGCGTCATTTGCACTACAAAATCAATTGCTTAAATTCTAAGCTTAGTATCAATTTACTTATGTAAAAGCAAATCCTAGTAGTGGGGAACAAATTACGAATTTTGCAACATAAAAGGTATGAGTAATTTTTAAATTTAGGAAAGAGAGATTAGGATGGCAAGTCATATTTTTTTCTTATTGCATTTAAAGACTTATGGAATCAATTTCCAGTTTTACATTGAGAGTTTTTTCCCTATTTCAATTCTTCACTTATTCACGGTGTGATATATGCATGCATTTGAAGCCAAATTAGCACATATTCTACAGACTTATTAGGTTAAGTAATTACAAATACCATAATTTTTTTCATTCTTATCTTATTGTCAACAGCACAAACTTTGAACATTAATTTTACTTGTAACTAAATTAATTTAAAGACAAACTCACGGATGCGTTGTTGACATTTACTTTAAGCAAATTTTTATAGTACAGTTATATTGTCAATTATTTCTTTCAATAGAAATAGCAAAGAAAAGAACAAATTAATGTGTGTTTTTGGTTTTTTAAGGAATATTGTCACTCAGGTCCAAACTTTCACAAATTAAAGGAAAACTTGCTTTTGTGATCTGTACAATGTAAAGAAGCCTGTCATTTTAACCCGACATTAAAAATTGGGCTTCTTTACATAGATGAGATCTGCCTCGAATAAAATTGTAAACATTTAACCATTAAACTGCCGACGTTACTCATGGTTAAATATTTAAAACAATTTTATACCGTATTTTTGTAGGATGTAAACTTATATTAATTGCGGCCATAACAATTTATATCAGTTTTATCCATGAGGAGGCAAATTGTTGTTTTAAATTCTGTTTAACATAGTTTAAAAGCACCAAAAAATGTTTTATTCTCCTTATGTACATATAGTTTTACTGGACAAGTGCCGACTTTATCTGTTAAAACTGTATGTACATGTCCAGGAGTCAAATCTTAAAATCCAGAAACGTGCCGACCGATTTCTGGATTATTTGATTTGTTTTACTTATGTCCCTATACAACATACATACATTAAAAATGCACTTTACCTTAAGATTGGTTTTATTAGCACAACCTTATAAACTATCAATCATTCAATAACTTACTTTATTTAGTAATTTTAGTGGCTCTAATTCTTAAATAAGTTTATATACAATACAATACGCGTCTTCCATTTACTTCTTTCACATTACATTGTGAAATTACCATTTAAATCAATGTAATTTTTTTGCCGATTATGTTAAAGCTATAATATCATCATGGAATGATAAGGTAGATGGATGATGGATTCGATTTTTGAAACACTTTCAGTTTCGACTTTGGAAAACACAAAAGTAAATCTAATAATTTTTAGTTTAGTAAAATAAAACAAGGAGTAACCAAAAAAAACCAGACTAGACATAGTCGTAAAGTTAATGAAAAGTATGGTTGTTCTTTAGCTGATAGTAATATAGGATTAAGGATTTTAATACTTGGATGGGCATTCTTTTGGATTAAATGGACCAAAGACGTTGAGTTCGTACATTGTAGCAAAGACCATAAAGAAAACATACCAAACCATTAAAATAACACCATACTTTTTATCCAGTTTCCACCCGTTGTAATGAGTAGCCAATAAAAGAAATGCAACTGTAGAAAGGAGCGACAAAGTTGAGTAGACTAAGCCTGAGTAAAAAACAAAATAAAATTGTCACTTGTTACAGTTTTGTCTGTTCAAAATGTGGTATTTGCTTTTTATTGTTATAACCAAAGAATATGGCTTACCTTTGCTCAGAACTTTTACAGGAACGCCTTATTTTTCGGACACAAAAAAAAATCACAGTTATTAAATATAACTAAAGTATGAAATTCTTGCTTGTTTTACGATAATCAAACTTAATTTGTAAAAAGTTTTCAAAAATTTGTACCTGGATGAACAATAACTGTTGACAAGAACCAAGGAAGTCCCAAGCAAACTAAAATATCAAAAACATTAGATCCAACTGCATTTGATACGGCCATATCTCCATATCCTAATAATAATCAAAATGGTAAACAGATATTAGTCTCAGCCAATCAAATTTTAATGACTCTGACTCACCTTCTTTTATAACAGCCAAAGATGACAGTGCATCTGGTACACTGTAGTGTAAAATTATAGCAATTTGTCATAATGATTTATCGTCATAAGAATTTAATTCATTAGATATACACTCACCTAACACCAGCAGCAACAAAAGTTAGTCCCATTACCGTGTCTGGAACACCGAAGGAAAAGCCTTTGAGAAGAAGAGAAAGTAGAAATTGGTGAGTATGAGTCAATCCTTTGAGTACATAAAATAGGCTATGTTTGTATGATGAGAGCAAGCAGAAGCGTCTAATATTTTAAGATGTCTTTTATCTCTTGGACTTCTTGAGAAAACTATTCACTAGACAATCTTGGCCTTTTTGTGATTGTTTACCAAGTAAACATAACTTATGAGTAAGCTGAAATGCATCTTATTACTACGTACGTACCGGTCACCGTAATCATCCAAACCATAATGTATGAAAAGATAGCAATCCAAACCATGGAAAGTGAAAACGTCACCAAGTACCAAGTTTTCCATTTTTCTAATCGACAGTCTGGTATTGTATAATATAAAACATAAACAATTGGTAGGGACACTCTCCAAAGGAACATTTTAAATCCATTTTCAACTGGTGGTTCAAATTGTGTTAAAATGGATTGTACCGGAGGTCCAGGTACTTTATTTGCTCCTTCTGTTGTTGTAGAAGACATCCGACGGGTTCCATCCTGAAAGCTTTCACCTACAAAAAAATAAAATAAGATAAGGAATTTCTATTCCTGGAAAAGGACTAGCTTTTAAAAGCGAACACACAATACACAACATAACATATACAACAAGAAAATAACATTGAAGTATTTAGTTTTCCTTTTTCTCAGTAAAATTATTCCCATAAGCTTTTTTTAGTTTTTCTCTTGTCTCAATATATATATAAATATAAAGAGCTCATGTCTACTCTATGTATGTATGTGCACATTTCCGGAGTTATGTTGGAAATACAATTTTTACGTAATTCAACTTTCACTCTGAAAAAAGGGAAAGTAAAAAGCTTCAATTTTGGAGAGGAAAAGAGCAAAAGAGAAAGAGTGAAGTGAATTAATTTTTTGTGCATGAAAACCTTTCAACCCATAGTGTGTAAATACATCAACTTCATAAAAGTTAATTTGACCAGAAGTAAACCGGAAAATATTGGTCAATACTATTAGAAGAACCAGAGAGAAAATAATAATATAATATAATCTACCTGCGATCGATTCAGAAGATGAACTCTTAGTTTTACTACATTTATATAGAGATAAAGCTCTGCTTGTTTTTCCTTAGGATAAAATATAGCGTATGTTTGCTTTTCCCACTTCAAAAGGATAGAGAATGTGATAAAGTCATCATTCTCTTGAGCCAATTCCAACATTACTTATTTGACTTTGACTCAAGATTATATATATTGTACTTGTATCATCTGAACTAAATGAAATGTTTGACTTTAGAAGTCTTCCATGACAGGCCTGCCTTCCTTATAATAAATAGTCCTATATGCAATATGCATGAACAAAATAAGTAAATAGCGTAATCAGAAACTTAAGTAAGTTTCAAGAAAAGAAAGAAAGAAAACGGCTTCAGGCTTCGCTAAGAGTATAAACTGGAAAGACATGCTTTTCCCAATAATAATAAGTCTGTCATATTTACTCAATTCTATAATGCCCAAGGATTTGAATTGAAGAAAAAAGTTTTTTCTTTTTTCTTTTCATATTTTTATGCATACGTTCATACGTATACGTATATTTTCTAAAAAATAATGCTTTAGAAACATTATCCATTTCCAATGTGGAAAAAAAGCTCATTTAGAAGTCCTATCACACTTTCTCTTTTTGAAAGGAAAAAGAATATCATTTCCAAGTATTCGAATAAGTTTCAGTCTCTCTCTCTCGTTCACTTGCTTATTGTCATTTTTCTTCCAATGATATTTTACTTTACTCTAAATAAAAGTACTTCTGTCGTATGGAGAGAATCAAAGAAAACCACAATGAGTTCGAATTTTTCAGCAAAAATTTTAAAAGTATAACTCAAACTCCTAAATCCGTATCTAATGATGAAGATGATGAATAATACTCAGGGGGAATTTTTTTCTCTATTTCAGTTATAGTGTAGAAAAATAAAATTACTATAGAACAATTTTTTCCGCATGGTCAAGAAAGATAGGATTTAAGAGTTCGACTTTTTGCCTTAAACATATAAGTTTAACTGCATAAATCGATCTTTATTCCCTAGAATCCATTATATTCATCCGCTAGGCTTCTGGACAAGAAAAGGCAATCACACCATAGAAGGAAATGAATTTTATCAGCTAGACCGCTATGCTGATACTTAAGTTTTTTTTACGGATAAATGTGTCAAAACTTTTAGCTTTATAGTACTATAGTTATAGATATTCTCTAAAAATTTATCTATCAAGTTCACTTCCATTATTGATTAAATAGTTTTAGGATCGAACACCCGGAATGAGTGTCGGTTATGTCTTAGTTTTAGATCATTTGCTAAAGTTACTACAAAATTTATTAAATGAATCTTTTAAATACCTGTTTTGTCATCAAACGATGAAAATCCTGTCTCAACATTTTTTGGATCCTCCGACACATTTCCGGTTCCAGGAGCAGCTTTATAAGTGACTAAATGAGATTTTTCATCTAAAACTGGCTTGTCTGGATTTATTTGAGGAACGTGGACGGGTAGTGGAATTGGTAGGGTATGTGCCCATGCTTCCAACACATCATTCATATACATGACGTAACAGTAGACGCAGTAAAGTAATAGAAGTATAATTGATTCATACCTAAAATCAACGATGAAAACACGGTCAATTTATGAATTATGCAGCCCAAACTGTTTTTTTTTGAATTACCACTCAATGGACTCGTCTGCTATAGTTCCTAGTAGTGCCAAAATGCTAACCATGTAAAAAAAGCAATCCCGAACCATCGGCCACCAATTCAAATTTAAGGGTTTTGGTGTAAGTAATCCACAAATACTGATCACAAACATAATATTGAATACTGCCGACCCTATAACTCCACTTACGCCTATGTCATCCTAGAAAACATCAATCAAAATAAAAACTAGCTGTAGCTACAAAACAAAATTTGTTAATGCATATCTTTAAAATCAATGAAGTAGTTCTACAATTTTAAAAATTATCCGAATTTTGTTGAAATCTTGGATCCAGAACATCCTCAAAAAATCATTTTAGCCATTAGAAAATATGAAGTGTTTTTTTGGTACTTCAGCAGAACTTAAACTAAATTAGTTTTTTTTTTAAATGAGTCTTTTCCCATGCGTTCTATACAATAATGTTCTGCAGATGGTTTAAGGTTTTAAGTATAACTTTGACTTACATGAGCAATAAACACTCCAATCAGGGCAGTAGCCAATTCAGGAGCTTATAGATTAAGAAATGTTGTATTAGTTAATATTTTTATTTATTTTTTGTATAAAAATAAGATTGTTGAATTTTTACCTGAGGATCCAGCTGCCATAAACGTTGCACCAGCCACATCCGGAGATATTTTTAGCACTACAAGAATAGATGTTGATAATGAAATTAATGATTTCATTGGAAGAAAAATCACACATTACGGATACCTTCACACAATATCTCCAAGGATGGAACAAAAAATTCATCACAGACGATTGCTACAGCCAAAAAAGTATATGCTGTTACTAATATGTAGAAAATTACGCCTCCATTAGACCGAAAGCTTTGTGACATCCATGGTCTTGGAAACTGTTCAATTGCTGGACGACGACCCGAAGGACAAGCATATTCATCCTCAGGTGCTATAAGATTGTTATTAAGTTAAAAGAAATAACGTTATAACGTTACGAGAGAACCGTTGCAATTTCTTACGTTTCTCGGTCGTCGATGTAATTTCTGTGATTTCAATTTCTTGTCTAATTGTTGTCGAACTAAAGGCATACTCATCTAATTCTTTGCCTTCTTTTGGTATATTTGATATTGTACTTGATGATGAGTCCTTTCCTTTTGGGTCCTTGCTAGTTTGTTCAGCTCCATTATTTGATAGATTTTTACCAAAAGTTGATCTAAAGGCTGAAATCCCAAGACATGTTAGTAGAACCAAATAAAACGCAGGACACGTTCGTAATAATCGTAGTCGACGTTTTCGGTGTTTCAAGCTCTTTTCCATCTAAAATATATTTACAACGGTACTCAACATTAGTTTTACTTTTTAAACACTTTAAAAGTTAGACAACAAAAGTAGGACCAATAAAAAAGGAAGCGTATAGTCAAAGAGCTCTCATAAATTTCAATTAAAGGTGTCAACTATTTGAGATTTCATAATCAACTATTTGACAGCAAGAGAAAAGCCCATTTTCTGAATTCCTTTTTACTCAAGATCTAAAAACATGCACTCGGTGTGTGGTGCACAAGGGTTTCCGAATTCTGTTCTCAAACATTTCTTTTTATGCTTAAAGACATCAAAAAATTGTGTATATACTTCTATAATATCAAACTTTGGTGAATCAATTGTTTCTACACTATACTACAAAGGTGCTCTGACACAAACCAAGCGTCTTAAAAAAAGGTTTCACTATGGTTATTTCGGAACACAAATTCCTGATCCAAATTTTGAAAATATTGAACTGCAACAACTAACAAATACATTTAAAGGAGTAAAATGTCATTATAGGACTTCTTGATGTAGAATGCGAGAAAGTTAAAGGTGAACTGATTGAAAATAAAATAGAACTATATATTAAGGATGGCAGCTTTCTTTATTCCAACATGTGAAACATGAAACGAAAATGGGTAGGTCTATGAATCTATGATATAATAGTAGAAAGGAAGGTAAAATTGAGTTGGAGAAAATCTTTTCTTCCATTAAAACTAAACTCCGGCTGCTAGACCAACACCATCGTCTGCCTCAGGACCAGCTACTTTCCCAATACAAAATACACTTTCGATTCCTCCTCCTAAAGGTATTAATGTGTGTACTTCCTCGCTTGTTGTATTTCCTTTACCTTATTTATACAAGGAACACACAATTCCTAATGCTACTACTTTCTCTATGTACATGAATTTACGTAATTCCTTAGACTTTCCTAAATATTAAATCAAGGGGAAAAGAAGTTAGCGATATCATATTCATCTTTCAAAGTAAACAAAATCCTATTAGCGAGAAGAAGTGAAGTTTCATCTTGAATACTTGAATCATTCCTTGCCCATAGATTTTCTAACAAGTTCTAATACTGAACCGAACTGCATAAAGTATAATAGTAATTCTTCTCCGATGACGAATGCTTTTAGCAAATAACGATGTACAAAGGGAACTTTTATTTTATCTTAACTACGAATTGTACTTGTAACAAACAGATTCAGTATTGTTTCTTGTTGTATTTTCTTTTTATTATAGAAAGAAAGTAAAAATTATTCTCGGTTTGAAATGCGGAGTACATGACTAGGCTGATGAGGATTTAAAGTGATATTTTAGACCGTTTTGTATATGTTTAACTGTAATGTGTGGGATGATACAACAATGACTTCAATGCAATACAGAATTCCAATTTTCATATTTGGTTTCTTTGGTTAACCCATAGAAATTTTTTGTTCCATATCTTTTTACTACGATTTCTTGAAATATACTTTTTATAAGGTGAAAAAGATTGTATGCTGTTGACACTGCATACACGTTTTTTGTATTAATACACACATTTTTAGCATTTTAGTACTTGAGGCTTCACATTCTCTCTCCTTGTCAAATTTCAGATTGGAATTTATCAATTCCGTTGCTTCAAAGAACTCAATAAATTGAATGGGCTTTACTGTATTTTTCTTTTTTCTTTTCACCAACGTCACGTCACGTTGGTGTAAATAAAAACTTAAAAACTTTTTAATTTGAAAATTCCTCTAACTTTCTATACAATAATTAGGATTTATAATTAATCAACTCATTCCAAAGGTCAAAAGACTGTAGTCGTGGTCAAATAAACTTCTGTGCATTTAAAAAGTATAGAGTGATACATTATGAACTGAATGTTCATAAACTCCTCTAGTCACCTTCGTTCAATGCTACACCATTGACGTAATTTAGTATTTATAACTTTCTTTTATTAACAATGATGAAATAACTTTCAAGTAGGCGACATCCCGAATAACGCTTAAGGGATGAAAAAATCAGGTACATTTACATAATCAGTAAAACAACACAATGACGAAAGTATTTACTATTACGTACGATATTATATATACACAACTGCCTCTGCTTTCGACTTTCTTTGCACACAAA
The DNA here is from genome assembly GCA_034700645.1 of Xenylla mediterranea. NCBI lineage: Eukaryota > Metazoa > Arthropoda > Collembola > Poduromorpha > Hypogastruridae > Xenylla > Xenylla mediterranea. Next base: position 5,148 of record JAQGCY010000780.1, on the reverse strand, counting down.
TTCTAAAGTTTCAACAGATATACAGAATACAACGTCGAGGCTCTTAAGTTAAGGTTTTTTGCTGTAGTATTTAGAAAAACCGATTCAAAAGCTTAACAGCGACAAGTTTCAATCTTATTTAAGTAGTTTAAGTAACTAAGCTTTTTAGTAATAGTGCACAACACAAGCTAGGAAAAGTCAAGCGACAATGTTTAGAGTAGAAGACAAAAAAATATTCCACTGAGAAGTGTCTTTAATGGAATCTACTTTATTAGATATTTTCTAGAGTTTCAAGTCAAGAAGGGTAGATTTTCATCAAGATGAAAAGAAAACAGAGTAGGATAAAGTTCTTGTAGTTGTTGTTTGTCACAGCTTAGTATACTGTGGAACGACTTTAAAAAAAAAGTAAATATTCTGCTTCCAAATACTTGAAAGAAAATTTTGTTATATACACAGACATACAGTATTTAGATGCAGGAAGCAGGATTTACTTGTCATTCAAAGGCAAAATGAAGTAAAGGGCGGATCTAAGTAAAAGCATCCGTCTTCATTTGTGACAACTAAATAAAAAAAAGATAACATATTTTGTACTTTCACAGTAGCCAACACATTTTTGTTTAAGATAAAATGAGTTTCTTCATCCTGATAATGAAATGATTGATGGAAAAGTATACAGTACTTCATAACTTCCGAAGTACAAATCGTCGTTATCGAACAAATTCCTAAACTTGTTTTGGTAATAGTTTATATAAGTCTATTTTCTTCTTAATTCATGTATCTAAATTTAATTTTTTACTATTTTCTTTGTCTTTCTTGTGTACATATATGTTACATGTATGTTATGAATTTTTGTTTGAAGGGAAGGGACCTGTGATTTCCTATATTTTTCGAATTTTCCCTTTGAGTCAGCAAAAAATAATCCATTGCTAAAATATACACATCTTCATTACTTCCTACTGACATGACTTCACTTCGAGTTTCGATTTTGGGGATTTTGGTATTTTGTTGGCAGCGTCCCAAAAAACGATTTTTCTCCTTTTTTTTTCTTTTGCATCTCTCTGCAGAAAGGCCTCAATGTGGCTCAAGGAAAAGGCCCTTTGGGACCCAAAAAAAAAGAAACTATCAGTGCAGTCAGTAAAAAGCTCTGTGTTAGAAACTCCCTCATTGAACTGAAGAAGTCATTACCTAATCTAGTAACCGAGTGCCTTAAATTCCATGGTCCCAACGAAAGAAATAAATGAAAGAAAATCTTAGGTTTGGGAACATGCGCGACAATTTCTTGTTCATCTTTCATGTTACAAATCGATCAATGCTACTAGCATTTGGTTTGGGAAAAACTCCTTCCTAACTTTCTCTTTTCTCCTTTCCTCTTCTTTCCTACGTTTACATCTATGCAAAAACGAATTTTTTAGTGAAGTCAAAAAGTCCCCAGTTGGAAATGATCATAAACCTCACTATATCACAATTTACCTGTTTAGAATGTCTAAAGAATTGAAAAGATACTGTATCATTTCCCCATACGCAAAACGTGTGTCATTTGATATTTGTTTCTAAACAACAACTAGGCGGTAATTAGAATTTACTTATGACTGGACAAATGAAGTACACAAAATCACTAAAATCAAGTATTACATAATAACTTTTCAATGTAGTTTACACTTTTGAATAAACTTGTCGAATGAATTATATGAAATGCAGTGAGAGTATTCTTATTATTTGTCGCTACAATACAATATGAAATCTTTCTTTATAGTTGTGACTTATTTTGTATTATAGTGATACAATATAAGACCGTTTTGAAGAGAAAAAAAATCAATGATAAAAGCAGAACTCAATTAAATGAAGTGAACTGGACTATGAGGAAGAGAAATTAGTTGAGAGGAAATAAATAAGAGGGGTAATAAATACTAACAAATACATATTTTGTCAGACTCCACTACAAATATATAAAATGACTTGACTTTAGTTTTCCAACAAGCTTTCCTCATGAATGAAAGAAATCCTACCTTTTATACACATTTCCCAATTGGACTTTTTTTTTCTTTCTCTCTCTCTTTTTTCTCTCAAAGAAATGCACTTATGAAAGCAGGAGATAGAGACAGAGAGTCTAAATTTTTTTTCTCTAGTATCCTACTAGAAAGTACCATTTGTCTACTTATAAAAGAAACTCAATTCTTAAAGTCTCATGAGAATAATTTTGGCTGTTTTGTGGAGTATTAGTTTCTAAACTTGTTTATATAAAGTTTGCTATTACTAAGCTTACTGTTTTTGTCTACTCAATGTATCATCCTCAACCTACTAATCAAGTGTGACAACTATCAGTTTCAACATTGTCATCATTTTCATTCTTGTTCATCTCCATCTATTCCCACTTTCTCCGTTCTCTTTCTATTTTATAAATGAAATTTATAGATTGCTCTTCAAAATCCTCATTATTCTTGTTTGTCTCCTTAGAGCACCAATATAACGAGCTTAGACGAGCTAGTTCGTACTAAAAAATAATCCTTTCCAACATTATATTTCATATTCATTCTATTGTCTCAAGTTTCAAACTATAAGTATATAGTATGATTTTGACATTTGATACTTATATTGTGTACGTAGTTCTTTAACAACTCTTGATTTTTTCATCCTTCCTAAACTCCTTTACACATTTATATCATCCAAACCAAAGCTAAATATGTATGCTACTCTTTTCATGTCCTTAAGCCAAACTTTCTTCCTTGTATAATTAAAAGTTAATTAGACATAACAAAGGGCTGAAGAGAAATTAAATTAGAGATTTTGCTTTGTTATATATTTTAAGCCATCCTTGAGCAAGCAAAAGGAAATGGATAACTTTTTGTTATTCTCTCTCTCGCTCATACATACATAAAATTCTTAATTTTTGTATTATTACTTTTTCATTATGTTAGAAATAAAATAGGGAATTGGCTTATGGACTATTATATTGGAAAAGATGAAATGAAGAATCACGTCTTGAACTAAAGCTCTTGTTAAACACAGAAAATAATATTAAGCATTTTTATGAGTTGGATGGATGATAAAGCTCAGAACTTTGTTATATTACAATTATATACGTATTTGAAGGAAAGGTTGGACTCGTTTTGACTACATAAAAGAAATGCGTCAAGTAAAGAATCCAAACCACACCACACAATTTTTTTCCCCATAAAAGAGTGAAAGTCTATTAAGAGCATTATATGTGGAGAGATACGATACACTAAATTGAGTTTGACTCATTATTCTCTTTTGGTCTGTGCTTTCTTCCCCGTAATTACTTTCTTCATTATAGGATTTACAGACCCATGAACAGTTTAGTGTAGAGAATAAAGGATTGTATTATATAAATATTTTCTATAAAGGATAATATTATACTGCCACTTTTCTTGCTTTGTTATTGTTGATCGAACATTATACGTACTGAGCTAACGAAAACATCCCTCAAGAATTAGTTTGAAGGCCGCAAAGAGAATTTATTACCCGTTCTGTATAAACACACGCTTTGAATTTGATACTGTGATTAAAAGTTTTTCTTCAAATAATACTTATAGCAAAAGAAAGCGAAAAATCAAAGCAACTGTTAAAAGAGAAAGAGAACATGATTTCCTTACCTTTTCTCATTTGATTTTAGATGAAATTTTCCAACTTAGCGTCATCCTTATTGTCTTTATACAATTTAACTTGACGAGAAACCCTAGACAGTGGAAATCCCTACTATTGGACTGTATATCCACTTGGGACAAGGCCAGGCAGCTTTAGCCTGCACGGGTCGTAATTTTGGTCTAAAGAAGTATAGAAGATGTTGACTAAAAATTTTGTAAGGTTGGAAATGATGAAGAAATATAAGTTGAGAGATCAGCTGTACATTCAAAAGTAATTGTAAAAGTATGTCTTGAGAAGAAAAGATTTTTTTGTTTTAAATTTTTTAGATTAATTTGTTTTTGGTTGTGATAGTAGAGATCCTAAGCAAGAGAGTCCTGGTAGAGTAAAACTACTTAAACATTATTTTAGTTCAGATGGACGCTAAGTTGTTGACAGTTGGTAGAATTGTTGAATTCAAAAGCTACATGCTAACCACAAAGTTTGATTTTTATTGCAAATCATATAATTCAGTTAATATGCAAAGAAAAATTTATGGAAAGAAAATGAAAATAGTGTAAATTAATGTAATTTAATATAATAAATAGAGTTCTCCGACCCGTGCAGGCCTGGCCTAACGTCGTTGGAGGTAAACCACTCACTAAATGATGAGAAGGAACCACTGGTACATCCAAAAAATATATATAAAAAAAAAATAAAACCAAAGGAGAAAAGTTTCGGAGTCTAGTGAAATTCGGGTTTTTCCCTCTTGCTCTCTCTCACACTCTTTCTTCGTGTGTGTATATATCTGCTGCTTTCTCTTCTTTCAGTCTAACAAAGGATGATTCTCTCAAACTCAAGCAAAGAAGGACCAACCAACCGTTCGTTCCTTCTCAGCCTGTATACAAACTCTTTAGAAAATAGAAAAATCCGTTTGTAGAGAGAAAGATGTCGAGGTTTCACGCGGTCAGAGTGAAAGAGAACTTTCTCTCGCTCGCTTCTTTCCTAAACGAGTTGTTGGATTTTGCTCCATTCCATTGATTCTCCCCTATGAGAAAAACGTTCTTTGGTCTAACACAGCACAGTTCGTTATTTGGGGGCGTCATAGGATTATCATCCGTGGATATGGCATTGGATGGTACGGTTTTTTTTTCATTTCATTTTCCAAAGATACTTCGAGTCCTATTACTTACTACTGTACCAAATTCAGTAGAATGGGACAACCGTATATAATAACAACGATTCATTTGCTATATTTTTCTCTTCTTTCTATCCAACTTTTTTTTCCTTGCTTTTCCTCTAGTTGAGAATAGGAGATGTACAGGCAAACCTCTCAAGATTTTATTAGAATTTTCAGTTTGATGGTAAAGTGAAGATGTGTGAAAACCTTTTAAAGGATCCACAAAAAGCTTTACAAAATCTAACCTTACTTCGCGTCGGCGTTCGAAAAAGATAGAACTTTGTATCTTCATTTCATTGGAAACTTTGATAAATCTAGCACATATTCTCCTGCTCATGGACCATGGAATTAGAGTTATAAAAGAAAGACAAAAAGTATCTAAAATCCCAAATATATACAAAACGCTG
>JAQGCY010000779.1:0-14140 GCA_034700645.1 Xenylla mediterranea | reverse complement strand
ACGTCACAACACATAGTAAAAACGCATAAGGTTTTTTTTTGTAATGGTTTTTTGCCTTATGTTTCAACCGACAAAAACGTCTTCAGCATTAAATCAGACTGTACATCAACATTTTGTAAATTAAATTCTGATAACATAGCTCAGTTAAAGCTGTTATGTTACTTATGTTTTGGTGGTGAATTGAATTGGTGACTGTGATACATTACATTACAATTTGTTGTACATTACATTCTGTATCTTCTTCTTAACAAATTGTGTATTGTTATTTCGCTTCTTCTACATACTTTGTACTTTCTTGATTTTGATTCTGAATGTGAATCATTTGATTTGATATTGTCATAAGAAAAACAGCAAGAGTACAATTCCTTCAAAGGAAATAATTCATTCATCCTACCTAATTCTATGAGCATTATTGATATAGCATCGTTGATCGTACCTGCTTCTGCAAATATTAGTTGATTACGTGTCAAACTGGCATTTTTATTTTATTTTACCAAATGTGATGTGAGCATAATTATTATTTGTATGATCTAATGATCTACTTTTATGACTGAACTGACTTACTGTTAAAGTTTAAGTAACTCAGCATCAATTTCGAGTTGAGTTTGACCTTTCAAGTATTTAAGTTTTAATTACTACACTACTATGTTTTGTTTTGTTCTTATTCATTCGGAAATCTGTAAAGGGATTTGTTATTGTTAGTGATAGTGATAGAAATCAAATCAATTTAGTAAAGAGTTGCAGTGCATTATTCCAAAGTAATCATCAGTGCTTTGTTGACTTTAATTTAGGAGAGAGTGAAAAGAAATATAATGTTAATGTAACATATTATTTGTGTTGTACATACATGTACATACTTTAAACTGTCGTTCACTTCCTTCCGTTTTTTGTGTCGTTTGTGATTGTGGGGTGGACTAGATTGTTATAGACAAGAAGATATTACATAAAAGAACAAGCAACATTTTGCATTTGGATTTCAGAAAATTTTGTTAGTCTGTACAACTAACATAGAAAATAATATCATCAAGTCAAGCCAAGTCATAGAAAACTTTTACTATAGTTTGTAAGAAAAAAAAGCTCAGCTGCTATTGAACTGAAGTCTTAATTTTGTTCCAGTCTTGTACGTTTGTATGTATGGTTAAAAAAGTGCAATATGGTCACATTACATTCTTTCTTCGTAAGGAAATTGTCTGTAATGTGATGTGAGAGAGGAACTAACTTAACTGTATTAAAGGAAACAAAATGAGGGATCCTTCCTAAGATTATACATAGTTGAGTTTTTAAATGGATGGGATTCCAGAAACAACTTCTTATACAAAAAACTGAAGCTGAGATGTTCGAAGATTTTAGAACTCTAGACATTTAACTTTTCGAAGAAAATGTGTATCTATATCTTTTTAGCTGATTAGTAGTAGTACGTGCTAGTTGTTTAGCTTTTTAGCTGTCTCTCCTTTCACATCCTCCTAATACAGTTAAAAATAACATTTTTCCATTCTTCTACTGCTCTTGGAAAGTCAAAAGTGAATGAATTCCGATTCGGATATTGAATAAAAGTAGGAAGAAGAAGATGCAGATGTGAAAAAAATAAAAAACCTAGAAATACTTTTCCAGTCGCATTAGTGGTATACTATATGACTGACTGTCTTACTGCGAAAACTTGTAAAGATCTAAATTTTTGCTTCATCTCATTGTATTTGTAACTTTTTTTTGTGGATTTCCTTATTTCAAAAGTGTTTGATAAACTGTGGAACTTATTTTATACATTATATAAAGTCATTTTTATAGCTTAAGAATGTTGAAGGTTATCTTAAATTTATTTTCGCAAAAGATACATTTTTTCGCTTCACATTTTAGTCCAATTGGATTTATACAAAAATTCTCCGTAGACTTGTTAGTTATAGTTCTGTGAATGTGCGGTCCTACAAGCATTATTATTCCGTCACAAGAATGGTCCTAGTATTCTACATTCTGGTGCTCTCATTTCCTTTCCATTAAAAGTTTGGTGACAGTTTAGACAGAATAGAAATCTTCAAAGTTTCATCAGAACATTTATTATACAATAGAACAACAACTATTTTTTTTCTTATGCTTAAGAGTTTTGTAATATGAGTTCTGAAGAAGTAGCTGAACTGGCACAAGCAATTCATTCACACGCAGATGCCTTATACGAAACTTGGAAAAAAGGATCCCAAAAAGTTGGAATTGATGTGATGAAAAGAATGGAAGATACACTTGAACTTTTAGCTGACCCCGGATTAACTCCCAAATTGGAACATCTAGTCTCAAATTTTGTTAAAAGAGATAAAGCAAAGAGGCTTCAATTTAATAGCGGAAGCGCTAGTAATATTCCTTTGCATGTATCAGATAGTGAACATATATTTAGAAGAAATAGGAGTATGAGCCCAACGCTTGAATCAAGTAATCGTAGTAACTTAGAAACAATGACTAAGAAACCACTCCCAAAAAGTATAATGGCCGTTGTACAGCGGTTCGAATCTCCCCCAGATTCATCTGGATCTACCAGAATACTTCCTATTTCAACTTCTCGCTCACTTGCTAACGGTCATCATGACTCTGGAAGACACAGCAGCCATGAGATACGACATCAAATTGAGCTTCGGCCAGAATCTCCACCAACACTCATTTCTAATCTAATACCAAATAAACTTCATCATCATCATCCTTCAGAAGTGCGGCATTATATTCCTGAGGAAAAGTTAGTCCAAACTCAAATTTCGACTCGAGAGCGTACTATTCCTATCGAAAGACTTAAGGACTCCGGAGATCAACAACGTTCAACTCCAAATAACTCCAAAGAAGCACAAGAAAATATAAGAAACTTGCGCTCGCAACGCCAAATTCCTGAAGTAGTTCAAAACAAAACTAAAGTCACTGAAATACCAATAGTGAAAAAGGATCTTGGGATAGAGGAACTGGAGAGAGAAGAAAGAATTTTATTAAATGCTTTAAGGACTGGGCAAGTTGTCCCAGAGGGTAACCGAAATTCTTGCGATGTTCCTGATTCGGAGCATAACATCTATGGAGCGAATCCCAGGATTGCATTTGCCAAAGAAAGGATTCGACACAGTCAAGAACACCCACTAACGCAACAGAGACTGGAGCTCCAAAAACGACTACCTACACCTTCCACCAATTTAGCGGCTGCAGTAGCTATGCAACAAGCTAAAATTAAATTTCAACCTAATCATAATGAGGATCACACAAATCTCCACGCTGTTCACCACATTAATATTAATGAAGAAAAAGAAAATGCATTTAGTATTCCAAAGCCTACTTGGGCGCCTACAATTCACCGCTTTACTGCCGGTTCTAGCGTTGCTGACCGTGTCCAACAGTTCGAAAAATATCCTACCCATGCCGTTGGTAGTACTAGTCCACCAAATTTACGACGGCATCATGCTAGCAATCATTCTCATATTTTACATCCTCCAACGCATCCACCAAAAGAAATTACTCATATTATTCAAAAGGTTGATGCTGAAGCTGATGCTCATATTATTCACCAGCGCGATTCCATTCTTCCTCCTCCTCGAATTACAGAAGCATATCAAAGTCAGAGTGCACCAACACCAACACGTAGTTCTCCTAATGATATTTCCATTTATGCCCCATGGAGAAATACGAATAACTGTTCATGGGGTCATAAGGTAATCACCAAAGTATATCACTATGTCAGACTAAACGGCTTTTGACTAACTCATTTATCGATAGTGATTTTAACTTTTAATAATTATTCATCACTCATACCATATCATCATTCGCATTAAGTTGTTGAAACAAATTACTTGCCAGGGTTCCAGAAATATCACAATTATTTCATGTTCATGCAGCTTTGTTTAATTAGACAAGTGTGATAACTATAAGCCAGTTTGACTAACTTCAGAATATTCAGTTTCTGTTTTCGTTTCAGCCTGATCCAACCATTTCAAACACTAAAACAAAGGTTAGCCCGAGACAACCAGCTCTACCACGGTTCTATTGGCCAGAAGGGAAGCCACTTTCTCCGGATTACATTTCAGACAAATTGAACCTAGCAGAAACGGAGTTTAGAAATGCAACTGGAAATAATCCTATGATCTTTGAAAAATTTGGGAAGGTATTGCTTTAACTCAGTTCAACATTCTAGAACATTTACTGTTATCGTTTTTTTCTGCAGTTTTTGGAGAAAATTAGAGTTCCATTATATTGGAAGAAACCGTTCTGGGAAGCCATTGGAATGAGAAATAATTCCGACAGTTTAAGTTTCGAAATATTTTTAAGCTTCTATAGTCCTCTCATTACGCACTATATTGATGAAGCTTCAATGTTTATCAAAATCTTGAATACGGCCGGAGTGTTCCAAGCAGACGATATAACATCTTTAGAATCCGACGAGACTTTGAAACGCAGACACTTGGAAATTTTCTCCAAAAAGTACAAGAGTTCGGTAATAGTAATGTCAAATTTAGTTTCAATGGTGCAAGATATTATTGATACGCATCCAGGTATAATCATAATCTTAAATTTTCATGGTCAATTTTTCGCTTGGATTTTTTATGAAATGATGTTCGTTTATTTTTAGGCTTGGGTTTCTTACGAGATGCTCCAGAATTTCATAGTCGTTATGTTACAACCGTCATTTCTCGGATCTACTACAAGGCAAGAATCAGTACAAACAAATTTACACATGAGTTTTTACTAAATTCTTTAATATCTCTAAATAGGTTAATCGTTCTTGGAATGGACGCATCACAGTAGCAGAGCTAAGGCGTTCAAATTTGTTACGTGTAATTAGGCGTCTGGAGGAAGAGACTGATGTTAACTTAATTACGGAGTATTTTTCTTATGAGCATTTCTATGTCATATATTGTAAATTCTGGGAGTTGGACAAAGACCATGATCTCTTAATTGACAAAAATGACTTAAGTGCCCACGATGATCATGGTAAGCAAATGATAAATCTACAGTAGATAGAATTTGAGATAATTGACAAATACAGAGAGGATTATTGAAAATTTCAGCATTGTCTTCCCGTATTATTGAGAGAATATTTAGTGGAACAGTTCTCCGAGGCTGGGATATTGCTTCACCTGTGAAAGCCGCTCCAGGAAAAATGACTTATAGTGACTTTGTTTGGTTTCTTATTTCTGAAGAAGATAAGAAAACGCCAACTGCTATAGGTAAGTACTTGAGACAGGAAGGATTCACAGGCAGTTCGTGCACTAATGTCCTTGGTTTTTCAGAGTACTGGTTCAGGTGCCTTGATATTGATGGGGATGGAATACTTTCACCATATGAATTACAGTATTTCTATGCGGAGCAAGAAAGCAGACTTGAATGTCTTGCAATTGAACCATTGGATTTTAATAATGTATTTTGTTATACCGTGGATATGTTACGATGTTCTCCTAAAGGTAATTTCAATTACCATTTCAGTTTGTTATATATCATTAACCTTAATTCTTATTTTGAAAAAGGAATTCGCCTTCAAGACTTAAAACGGAATCCTCACCTTGCGGCCACTTTTTTCAATACATTTTTTAACTTGGAAAAATATTTGGAACATGAACAGCGAGATCCATTCTCTAGTAACACAAGTGCTCCGATTAATGAAAACGAATTTCCTGGTGAAGGTGAGTCGGAATGGGACAAATATGCTGCTTCGGAGTATGAGCTTTTAATTGCAGAAGAAAGCCAAGATCACATGTAAGTCTAATAATAACAAATCTAATTTCTTAACTTTATGGGGAATACCTCAAATCTTAATTGTTTTAGGCATGATGTTTCATCTGATTTGGAAGAACTGAGCCATTAATATATAAACTTAACTGGAATTGTTGTGCCTTTTGAATGTACTTTCAATTTTCAAATAAATGTCGCCTTAAAATACTTAATTCTAGTTGATAATCAAGTCACGACGAGTGCATACAAATTGTTTGCTTAGTTATAATTATGAATAAAATACTCTATTTAGTTAAGGTTAGCAGTTCTTCATACTTTTGGTTAAAAATGACAAATGTTCAAAGTTGAAATAAAACAATAACATGAATTACTTTTAGTTTAAGTACCTTTAGACTCAGCACGTGTTTGCAAATAAATTTTTTTTGTAAATGATTTATTCTGCCGTTAAATCAGAATAAAAATGAATGCCATGGATGTTAAAAATGGCTTAAAAATAGGTGGTAGTATTATTAAAAACTATAACAAAACAAGTTGGATTCTAATTCATCATTTACTTGAGGGGAATAAAACGTGAAGAGTGGGTAGCTCCAATACCTGGTCTTCCATGTTTCACAGGTTTGTATGTAACACTAAATTCACCCAAATAATGACCAACCATTTCAGGCTAAAAAAAAATCATAGATAATGGAAATTATCATCCGAATCCAATGTCATTTTCGATATGGGGTTGAGTTAATGGTTGACTTACTTTGATTTCAACTTGATTGAAGGTCTTTCCATTGTATACTCCAACAATACTTCCAATCATCTCTGGAATAATAATCATATCTCTTAAATGAGTTTTTACAGCATCTGGCTTCTCATTTACTGGAGCATCTTTCTTGGCCTGTAAATTTCCAACATTGAATTAAGTTAGGGAATACATTCCAATATTTAATTATGCCATTTATCTTACCTTTCGGAGTTTCTTCAAGAGGGTTTGTTGTTTTCTCTTGAGTCCACGATTAAAACGCCTGCGAGCTCTAGCATGAACTAAGTCAGTAAATTGTTTCCTATAATACAAAGGTTAAACATTAAACCTGAGTACTTACTGAACTTAATAACTTGACTTACATGTTCATGTCTAGGAGCTGATCTAGGTCCACACCTCGGAAAGTGAATTTCCGGAAAGTACGTTTCTTCCTCTCAACTTCTTGCTATAATAACAATTACAATTAGGAATCATAATCATCATAAATAACCCGAATTTAACTTCTAATAGGTTATATTCAATTGTCGAATTATTAAATTGAAAGCGTAATTAATCATCAAATGACAATGACATGTGGATGTTTAATAGCACAACTACAACAATCAGGTACAAATAACGACGACGGAACTATAACTAAGGTTTACAAATAGTTGATTTACTTACATCTGCCATGTTGAATGTTGAATTAAGATTCCTTTTGAATTGGAAATAGATTGAGTGGGGTTGATGTTGAAGTTGACCTGGGTCAAATCAATTCAAATCCTCTTTGAAAACTTTTCTTATGCTGAAAGCTGAACACGCCGAAGAATGTGGTTTACTCAAAATCCAGAGCCTATTGGATTTTACTGCCTAAAAAGTCGGAAGATGACTCTTTCAATCTCATTCGATTCCCATCAACCACGCCAGGTTGCCAATTGATATTTGATAGGCTTTCAAGTTTCTTTAATTTCGTGTTCGTCATATCAATCAAATTAATATTTTGCATTTGCTCTAATTAACTTCTAAACTGCTAATTTTATTACTTATAATAATCTATCCTAAGCCTGCCTGCTTGTGAAAACAAGTCTTGATTTTTTCAGATGTATGGATGTATGAAGTAGCTAGCGCAGCAGAAGAGAATAACAAAACAATTAACAAACAACTTTATAGATCACATTCAACTAATGTTTTAAAGATATGACTTTGATTTAATTTTCATGGTTGACAATTAATTGGTATTCGAAATTTTCATTTCCATTTGGGTTGGATCGGCTAAATGGACTAAATATTTATATGACTTTACTTTTACTTTTATAAGGAAATGTGTTCTAACGCTATACCAGCTACTATGCATATTCACTCCAAATTCTATCAGTGATGGAAAATTATATGATATCGTTTTCGATGTCCAATCCAATGCAATAGCTCAATCGAATTTCCCTATTTCGAAAAACATGTACACAGCAAATATTTGTTCAATAAAGAAGTAAGGACTAAGAACAAGACAAGTTGCAAATAACAAGGAAATCTTCATTACAATTCACATACAGATACAACAATAATATTTCCCATTAGAATATAGCAAATATATTTTATTCGCAATAATCAGCATATAATTTAATTTAATTAGCAAAATTTAAATTAACCCCTAAGGAACTAATCACTGAAATCATCTATAAAGGCTTTGTAATTAGACTAAAGACGAACTATACTGGAGCTTTTGCTTTAGCATTAACGATGGAAGTACATTTGCCATTCCATTTGCAGAATTTAGAATACTACATTACATCAATTTAATTATTGTAAATGACCTTATTAATTGACTTATTCCTTATTAGCTCTTTCTATACGAGGTTCATGTGGTAATTTGAATCCCATTCTTGTTGCAGTTGCTTGGGTTGAGCGTTCACCTTTGCCCTTATAGTCTGAAACAATGTCTTGATGTTTTCTTGTACTTTGAAGATATGTTAGATAAGATTGTCCTAGGCTGTATATTTTAATTTTTTCTTCAGTTCCTTCAATTTTCCCAAATTCCCGAATATATTTCCATGTGGGTGTACTATAGATCTTGGGTTTAGCTGATTCAGAAACTGCAGCCCGGTTAAGGTTTTCTCGTAATCCCCGATACAGTTGCCGAAATAGGCTTAGAGTTTGGGACTTTGTTGGAACTTGAAGGGTAGCTGAAGCCATTTTACGAAGTATTAAATTTTAGAAACAAGTCCCAGTCCCAGCCCAGCCTTAAAATTATAGTCTCTTTGAATTCCAAATTTCAATACTTCGTCTCCCCTCCCGCTACAAAGAATTTGGTTTGATGTTGCCAATGTTCTGGATTAATTAGATGTTAAAATAGTAGCCAATTACTTTTCAAAATCAACCAAATACTTCATTTTATTTAATTCAATAAAGGAATTTAATACTATGCTTCTAAAAGTGTTTGATTACTTGTCCATATAATTATTACTAATAAGAACAGAATAATACCTACAATATTGTGATTTTGATTTAAGATGAATTGGACTCATTCGTCTAAATCTTATAATAAGAAGAAAATTTTATGGAAATTAATTTATGAGTAAATAGCTAGTCTAGTTAAATTTTTAAACAAAAAACAGACATAAAGATTCTAGTCGTATAAATTAAGATTCTGTTACAGTTTCAGTTTTTTCAATTTGAGAAAATTCCATTGGATTTTCACTTTCCTTTTTATCCTTCTTTAATTCTGTATCCTCGGTTTCACCTCCAGCACTATTATTACGTCTTCGCTTACGAGATCCAAAACCGTTCTTTTTATTTTTCGGAAGTTCTTCAATATCCAATACTTTATGGATTTGTCCAAATTGAATCATACGAAAAGCATGCTGAAATTAAAAATTAAGCGAAAAATAAGAGAGTGTTTGTGTTATAGATTTCTTTATGTGCACTTTGGACATACTTGTGCATAATTTGTAATATCGACTTTGGCTTGAAGTGAAAGAACGTCAAAAGCATCCACAGACTCCTTTTCACAAGGATCCAATAATCCAGGTCCAGTCGAAAAAATAAAATTAGAAGCCAACACTTCGAATACAAGAAGGAGACCATCTCCGGGACTCAATGGAACGCCAGTGCTACTTAACACTTTCTCAGTTAACAACTCAACAACCTATTTAACGTACCCAAGCAATGAATAATTAATTTGCGTCATGATTATTTAAAGTATTATTTGAATGATTTTCAACATACCCATGGATTCATTTCTTTCCAAGCAGGAACGCGTTTGCATAGTTCTCGGAGAATCCGGATCACGATAACACAGCTCTGGAGTAATGTTGCTCTAGCCTATTATTTAAACAACAAAAGCCAGATTAATTCAAATTCAATACTTCAAATGCCTTCGTGCGGCCGTTATTTGCTGCAGGGAAAATCTTAATCTTTGAACGCGCCGTGGCATTTAATTAATCGGCCACCACCTCAAAGGATTCCAAAATTTGAAATCTATCTTTCCAGCCTCATGTAATAGGACAAAAATATTCGCATCACAAAATTATAAAAAAATGATTGTAAGTTCTGAAATTATAAGTTATAAACCATAAGGCTGCAAAGGCTCAATGTCAATACTGAACATGTGCCTTAGAAAAGTAAAAATAATCCATTGCTCATCAATGAAATCAAGAAAATTCAGTTTGTGGAAGCATTTAACGTTATAATTAATCGTGGAATAATTTTTAAGATAACAAATCTAGAGCACATGCACACCTGGAACCATTTGGCATGTCGAAGAGCGGCCAGAGCATCTAGGCATTTTTCCTTGTCCAATAGATCAGTCGGATCCGCAACTGTAGTTGCTGTGGCCTCTACTGTCGAACATAAATACAATTCACATATATCAGATTTCATGTAGATTCCATATTCTTTTACTGTAAATAATCTTAATAAAATTTAGCTGGAGAACATAGGCTGGTTAAATATAATTCCCTGAGAAGTATGGAAAGTGTTGAATCTCACTGTCAAGACTCTTCTGGAGTCACCAATACGAATACATGTAAATTGTTTTTATATATCAGGTGGTGATCGTTCCATAAAGCATATAATTTTTAAACAAAAATACACTTGAAAATTTTTAGGAGTTTGGAGTAAAATCATTGTCATTTGTGTTGCTTTGGGATGAACCATCTGCTTTGCTGAAGCTCAATAGCAGATTTAGATCCAAGCTTCAGCAAAACATTGTCTGGAGACTTCTTGTAAAGAAGGTAATAAGCTGCTTCGTGACAAGAGTTTCTTCAGTAGTGACATCAGTCCATGATAAATTGAGTTTACCCCTTAGACTTTCATTTGTGTTTAAGTTATCCTTCTTATCATAAAATGAAAGAAGATTGATTGGCTTTGACAAGTTAGTGAATACAAATGACAATTGTTTC
Source organism: Xenylla mediterranea (assembly GCA_034700645.1). Taxonomy (NCBI): domain Eukaryota; kingdom Metazoa; phylum Arthropoda; class Collembola; order Poduromorpha; family Hypogastruridae; genus Xenylla; species Xenylla mediterranea. Next base: position 3,331 of record JAQGCY010000779.1, on the reverse strand, counting down.
ACATCAATCAATCACCTATTGGAACAAAAGCAAGTGGTTCCCACAATTATATTCCTAGATCTTACCACTCTCCGCATTAGATGAGTTCCTGACAAGAGGGGATGTAAATGTGACGGCAACTTCAATCTTCGGCTCAGTCGTCGAAGTTACAAGAAATCCAGACTCAAGAACCGCATTCTGTATGTCGAATTTCTCATCAGGTGAAACTTCCTGCAAACGGTATTTTGCATATTATTGTTTCACTCAAAACCTCAACAGTATTTTATAACTTATTATTGCATACCTCCAAATACTTTGGCAAAATCGTTAACACTCTTTCCAATAAACTCACGGTAGGTTTGACAGAGCATAAAACGGCCAATTCTACCTTCTGATCACCATGTAAAAGTAACCCTTTTGCTAAATTACCAACACGCATAACACCTTTAAGAACACGAAAAGCTTGCAAGTCCAGCTGCGGCTTCTCCGATTCGCTAAAATATGGTCAACATTATCAGTCGTACAATTTCTAAAACACATGCTTGATTCATTTATAATATTGATATAAGCACAGGACGGCTTACCCAGCTTTTTTATCAGGTTCTACGGTTTCTGTTCCTTCTTCTGTTTTCACTTCTGTGGAGGCTGTAGCTGCTTCAGAATCCACTCTCGCGATTTCATCAGAAACTGATTTAAGTGCTCGCTCAGTACTGGATACAATCCTCTGGATTGCATGAAGTTCTTCTTCTGTGGGATATATTTCCGCATGTTTAGCCATCACGTGGTGATCATTTCGACTTTCCGTTCGACGTACTGGGGGTGGCATGTAGTGCATATGATTTGGCTGTGGAGGATACTGAAACAATAACTTTTTAGGAGTTTGGATGTTAAAAAGATAAAAGACTAAGATCTCACCATTGGCGGCATAGGCCCATGACCATGTGAATAACCCCTTGGCCCACCTGGGGGTAGCAGTGGAGGTGGAAGGGGACGAGCATATCTAGACAGTAAATGAATATTCAAACTTAAGGTATACATCAAGGATAGAATTAATAAGTTACGCACGAATCAGAATCGATATCTCTTTCTCTTCGATTTCCACCAAGACCCGGATGACCCAATCCTCGACGATTTCGGCCTCTACGTTCATCTACTTTGTGTTTCCGGTTAGATGGTTTTATATCCACAACTAGATCTGGATCTACTTTTTTCTTATATTGAAGTCGATGACGACGTCCTTTCATATGCATTTCTTTTGCATTTGGATCGTTGAATTTGCAATCGCATAATTTGCAATTAAAGGAAAATCCTTTACCTATTTATCCAGTTAAATTAGTTTGAAGTCGGTCGAGGCTACATAAAGAAAAAGCTTACCGTCATCATTTCGCACTTCTTCAATATAATCCATGCCAACAGGTTCAATATCCTTTTCAATATAAATTGCATCTAAACTTTGCTCATCTTGCGGAGGTGGGACAGGACCAACAGCCGAAGGGGGATATGACGTATTTAGAGTGGATGTATCAACTGCTTCTCCTTCACCGCCAGTGCTAGCGTAAGTACCATTCTCTTCCTTGTCAGTTACCGGACCCACATGAAGGTAGCGGTCACCTTCTGTTCTAGATCCCACAAAACTAATCTTTGGAGTAGGTGCTGGTTTAACAAATGTATTTGAAGAAGCAACATGGGTTTGGGTCAGTGGAACTTTCTTCAGAGATGGTACTGGTGGTGAAGATGACATATGACTTGAATTGGCTGGTGCAATAACTGTTGGATTGTCAGAGGGTATTGGTTTTCCAAGTTTAGTATGTAGTTTTAAAACCTAGTATAAATTAACAGCCAATTAATCACAAACTTCAAATTATAAAAAGCTAGCAAGAATATATGGCAGACCTTTTGATGCTTCGATCCTCGAATATGAGCTGAGTACGCGTCGTTTCCGGTACAGGTCACATCGCATAATTCACATCGTAGACCAGCTGGCCCGCTCTTTGGTATTGGTGGTTCTCCAGCTTTCATTAGGGCTTCCTTCTTTTTGTGCTTTTGACCATCAAGATGCTCCTTGTAAGTCTAGAATTACAAGGAACGGCAACAGTTGTAACTCAAACTCAAGATAAATCTACACTATGTATCTATTATCATAATTCACCTGAGGCCCAGCACAACTAATTTTACAAACATCGCAGTAATGTAAAGTTTGAGGCTTCGGAGGGATCCTCCCCTTCTTCATCATATTTCCGCCACTACCACCACCACGTTTGAATCCATATCCACCTGTACGGCCGCTGTTCTGTGCATATGCAGAAACAGCGTTGTAAACTGCAGCGTCATAATTGGTGAATGACGAGGGTGCTAAATTTACATTGTATAAAGCAATTCAAACATCTTAACATCTTGAAATAATTCCAGTTAATGCAACACACTTACGTTTGGTTGAAGCTGTAGAGGCTTGAGGTGCTGGAGCAGCTTGACCATAACCAGCATAACCAGTACCAGATGTTCCTAAACAAACAAAGATCGGGTCAAACCAATACTACGAGTACATAGAGAGTTAGACCATTAATAGATTAACATACCTGGTTGACCAGATGGTCTGGTATATCCACCAATGACATAGGATGGATCTGGAGTAGGTGGATATCCAGTAACTGAAGAATTTGCCGACGCGGCTGTTGCACCATACTGTTGTTGCTGAACAGGGGATCCATATGCTTGTTGTTGTGCAGCATACTGTCCAGCCGCTGGAGTATATTGTGTTCTGGAGGATATAAATCAATAGATAAATAAACAATTAAATTAAATCCTCAAACTTAACAGCGTGACTACACGTCAAACTTACCCAAATTGAGTTCCAGCATGGGTAAATCCATAGTAGTTATTTGCAGCCATTTTTATTTCCAACAGCTGAAGTAGTCCTGTTGGAAAAATCAAGTAGATGAGAATTAGTGCCAAAGGACAACATCAAGGATAACGAGAAGGGATAAGGGCAAGGCGCAAGGGGGTGGAATAAATGAACTATTTGGACCCTTGACGAACAGTTTAACAGACACGGCGGACGAGGAATATAGAGCAAGGAATAAGACAAAGAGACTTACCGCTACTGACCAGGAAATTCCAGGAATCAAATACCACAAACTAATTTAATTATAATAAAAACAATTGTTCGGCTTAAATTAAAGTCAAACTTACGGAATAAGTATTGGACTGGACTGGAAGTGTAAAATAAAATTCACCGGGTCAGACTTGTAACCTCAATCAAACCAAGCACAAGAGTACAGCACACACACAAACATACTTTCTTTGCTGTGTTGCCATTTTGTCTGACAAATAGAAAATTCTACAAAAACTTTTC
>JAQGCY010000778.1:0-14150 GCA_034700645.1 Xenylla mediterranea | reverse complement strand
TAAAAACGTTTTAAGCCTGTTTCAATGTGTGTCTGTTATAGTACGTATTTCAAGGTACCATCGCATTTTCCAATTTCAAAACGTTTCACAGCTTCTAAAATTACACACATTTAGAAACACTTAGAAACACACAATTCTAGCGTAAACATCAATCTTAGAAACAAATATTGAAAAAATTGAAACAAACATTTATTTATGTTTTGGACTTTGGTTGATAAAAGTCTCTCCCCTCACTTTTTTTAAAACAGAAACGCGTCTACTTTCTTGCGTGAATGCATAACTACATACTACTACGTAGTCTGTGATAATAAAGAAGGACGGCTCGACGCTGACTTGAACTTTATTGGTATTGGTAGTTTTCGGATCACACCATCGCATCGAATCATCGGTCACAACTGTCAACACAGTGACAGTCAGGAAAAAATAATTCAATATTTATGAATTGCTTATCGCGTTTATATAAATATTTAATTCTTCAAAATGCTTTTCTGTTCCGTTTCCCCATTCATTTTTTTAGCCTTCTTTTGTCTTTCAAAAATCTAATATAAATATTTATACAAGAAGAAGAATATACAAAAAATAAATATAGGTCTCAAAATCAGTCAGTTAGACAAGACAGTTTTCTTTTAATTTATGTTTTACTGATAGGATAAGGATAGTAGTGATAAAATTAAAGCATTAAAGGTATAATAATTTATTGATTTAAGTGATTGCAGATAGGTTAGGTAGTATTTAAAGTGCTTAACTTGTCACTTTTGTCACTTTTAATTCATTGAAGATATACAAAATCTGTAAGAAGGAAAGAAAGAATATATCAAGTCAACTCTGTCAACTTATAAAATATAAAATAAACTAACTCAACTAGTTTGAACCAATTTAAACCAGAATTAATTTTTATTTAAACAAAGATATTTAGTTGATTTTACTTTATTTATTTTCGGCTGTCACATAAATAAATCCTTCTAAAGGATAAAGGATTTCCGTCTAATCAATTAGGAATAGGAAACAAATCGACATGTAGATAAAGATAGATAAATTAGTCCATTGCAACGGCACGAACATTTTTTGCAATTGCAAGAGCAAATGAGTGTGAGATTTTATGTTTGTATTTTTATTTTTTGGGTTAATTTGCCCATTATTTTTTTGATGTGATAGCAAGTTACTTTAGTTTGTAGTTTACTTGTGTACTTTAGTTCATTGACATTTTAATCAAGAGAAACGAACTAAAAGGATTAAATTAAATACATAAATAAATGGGACTGAGTTTTCAATGTTTTCATGTATTTCAATTTAATTCATTCCTTTCCTATCGTATATCGTATTTTTGTTAAGTTAACAAATTTGTATCGTATCGTATTCCAATAAATTATATGTTGGATTTGGTTTGGTTGGATTGTTGGATATAGAAAGAAATACTTGACTAACTATGTAGATCAAGGAAACGAAACATGCAACATAAAACTACAAACTACAAACTAGTATAAGTAATTGGACTTCTTCAACAATAAATAATTCACATGATTTAATTTATTCTGTGATTTGTTATGTTATGTTCAAATATATAGATAACACACACACACAAAAAAAATGATTCCTTTTTTATATATAGCTATGTATATCTATCTCATTTTCTTTCATCAAGTTACTTTATGATTAGGCTGTCAAAAAAAAAATTATGCTAATAGATTAAACCTTGACAAAAAAAAATTTGTTTCATTTTTGATTTGGTTGTTTTATATTTTTATTGTGTCTGGTTCTTGAATCTTGACGATGATTGTGTTTTTGGTGATAATGATGAAGATTTCCCGTTAAGGGAACCTTTAGTTTTTGATTTTGATATGTAACGTGAGCTAAAATTGCATGTGAGTTTCTATATTTATATTTGATGCCTCATCCATTCCTGCTTAATTGTAATTACAAATTAAGAATAGAATAGAAAATGCATTTTAACTCTCGCATTAACTCACAAAGAGAGTGAGAGTGCAAATAAAATATGAAATAAGGAACAAATGCTAATTAATTCTTCATCACTAACATCAGAGACTTTTTTTAAGCAATTGTAATTTGTAGGTAATTGTAAAGCTTAGTTTCAAGGTGGTACATACTTATGGTTTATGGTTACGAGCACATTACATTACAAATTTACAAATTACTTTGTGCATTGGATTATTATCATATATTCATACTGTTGACTGTACATACATCCTCAAAATCAAATCCTATTTTGCTATTAATGAGAGTCTCCATTCCATCATCACGTGTAGTTCACACTTTGTATACATGATAACAAGAAGCTAACTAACTAACTTTTTAACTAGTATACAAATACAGCACACACAAACACTCTTGATTTCATTTTTTACAAATGCAATGCATACATACTTGAAAAATCCAAAAAAAAATGATATGTTTAAACAGCTTGGTGTGAAAAACTATTTGCACACTATAAACACTTTTTTTAGAGAGAAAATCAATAATTTTTCTAATGTAATGTATGCTTTTGGGGCAGGGTTCAAAGCCCCAGAATCCACATCCATGGTCCATCCATCATAATAAATTGGAACTACAATTATTATTACACATACATAAACATAATGATAAGATTTGTTGATTTGATAAGAGGAAATGTGTAACAAAACAATTGTTTACAAAAACTTTTATTATTCCAGGCTGCTGCAAGATACCAATGTAGCTACCTTATGGATATTCAAAGAAAAGAATTTTTATATCAAGGAGGTGATCCAAATTGGCTCCGTGGAATTGACTCATCAACACAAAAATTAAAGAGCTTATATGATATCAATAAAATAATGGCCCATAGACCCTGGATTCTCAAAAAAGAAGATTTTATAAGTCTTACTAAAAAAGCTGGATGGTCAATATCAGAGGTAAAATCACAAGCATAAATGTATAAATAGCATAATTTACGATAGTTGAGCCTGAGCACATTTGCCGAGATTTCATTTTTATGATTAGTTAAACTTAGTGTAAAATCTAAAAATTGTATGAATGGATAATGAATATATTGTTTCATTTTTCAATTGTATTGTACTTGTATCGTATGGAATAGAAATCGTTCAAGGACAACTGGGTTACATCAATTTCAATTCGTTCGTTCGTAACATCCCCAAGTTTGGCAAAAAGATTTTAATATGTATTAGTACAATGGACAAAGTACTTATAGATTTAACATTTATTTAACATAAAACATATTATTATTATGCACAGTGCAGGCAGTGCACACGCTGGCTGACGGATTAGATAGAAGAATTGAATTGCCTTTGGTGTTTTTAGATTTGCTTTTCTGGATATATATTACTCATTTTCATTTACTTACATATGTACATAGATAGACATAAGGAAGGATAAATGAATGTCAAGGACACTGGAACTACTGGATAGAAACAACGAAACAAGTTGAGGTTTGGTTTGTTTAGCTTAGCTTGGTTGATTTTATATTTCTAGGAGAAACTTGCTTAACTAAACTTACTTAACTTGGATAACTAAATTATTATGGTAATTTTCCTTTTTAGTTGACAAAACAGAAGATTTATTATTATGATGATGCAAAATACTGTATGCAAAAAACTGAACCAAATCCTAGCAAATATCCTAAAGAGAGCAAAAAATGATTTAGAACGAACGGAGTTATAGTTAGTTATAGTTTGGGTGAATGACGCTTATTCTGTTGATTCATATCATATCAAGAAGTTGAAACATTTTTTTTTTGTAATATTTTTGTAATTAAAAGGAAAATACTTAACGTAAATGTAAAGTAAGCCTATAAAATTCAAGGTAAATTGGATTTGTACCACTAGCACTAAAACTATAATAATTCCTAGGCTAGACAAACTGTCAGGGAAAATGAATTTTTTATATCTATCTATTTATTACGTGTATTTCTGATTCTAACTTCCCTTGAGACTTAGCTTATGGGTTATAAATAATAATAATAATAATAATTCATGTTTTGATTCTTCATGGTTCAATAGAAATAGAAAAGAAAAAAAGCATATTTAAATTAAAATATAAAGTGTTTTTTCTTCCAGTATAGCGTAAACATACATAAAGATTGGTTTTACGACCAGGTTTAGGCTTAGGCAATTCAAAGGCAAACCAAGCAAGCATGTTTAACTAATTTAAATATATATGTAAGCGAGCAAGGAATAAATGAAAAAAATAAAGCTATAGCAAAAGCAAGCATATAAATAATTTTGTTTCTTTTGGTCTTATCAAGTAAACAACTAACTCTTTTAGGTTGGCATTTTGGCTTCTAAATACCTGGTTTTGGCTTGGCTTATAGCTTAATTTCTATATGCAAATTGAAATTGAAATTGCAATGCTCCGAAGGCATATACATAAAAAATATTGAACTCTACGTCCATGTCCAAAGTAAAGTATGTACATAAACATAAGCATTTAATATTATTTGGTCGTGGCCGTCGTACATAAGTACATAATCTTGTTCTATTAACTTTTATCTTCTCCTCAAACTGTGCAAAAAAAATCAGCTTGGTTTTAAGCTCAGGTTTTGTATTTTTGTACTTCTAACGAATTGCATTTGCTATATTGCAAAGCTATTATCGCTTACAGCTTCACTATTCGCTTCTCGCTTCGTTGGGATTCTCAAGGTGACACGTGTAATGTGAACCAGAATTTTTTTTTTCATTTTTTTTTGTTGTTGGATGATAATAATACTTGGGCTTGGTTACTTTGCTTTGGTTTTCTAACTTTGCAAATAATAATCCTTTCCTACAAGAACGATGATGATGATGATGATAATAGGAATTGAATGAAATGTTGATGAGAGAAAGCACTTTTTTTTGTTATGTTGTTAAATACTTACGTCTAAAGTTTCTTTTGTTATGTCTACTTATAATATGTCTATTTTTATAAATTTTAATTTTTTTTCCAGATTGTTCATGCTGTTGTACTTTTAGCTCATTTTCATGCCCTATCGTCTTTCATCCATGGATGTGGTATTGTAACTACCCCATCACCATCAGACAATCTTGGAAGCCCTGGAGGAACAAGTGATCCAAATTCTCCCAATAATTCTCCTAAGGATCCATTATCACTCAACTCATCTACAAGTACCTCGGAACAACAGCAACAACAACAACAACAAATTCTACATCCCCCTGATTCGATCTCAGCAATTAATCCAGCATATTTCTCCAAATGCTCTGGAAGTCCAACAATGAATGGGAAATCTAGTTTAAGACCGGCTGCAACAAATCACATTAATAATAATAACAACAACATCAATGCTTCTCCAACTCAGTCTCCAAATCCAGTCAAGAAAGGTACTTCGGAAGTTGAGTTGCTTATGGCTAAAATGAAAAATTTATCTGAAATGGTCCCAATTGAAGAGTAAGTTAATTAAACTAAACCAATTTATTGGAGAATTTGAATTAAATTTTTGTTGTATAATTTATAGCCCGGAAGAACGTCAAAAGCGTTTTGAAGTTGTAGCCTCATCTGATGATACTCATGAGAAAGAAAACCGACTCAGTATCACATCAAGCTCCCTTCCACCCGACGTCTCACCCTTTGTATTGGATCCAGAATTTCGTTATGAAGATTTTGCTAAAAGAGGACAAACCAATGAATTACATACTTTTAGAATTCAGGTAAGCTAAGCTAGTTTAAATCAAATCACCGAAGGAAAGAAATATAAACATTAAAATTAACTTTGTTTTTGTTAATCCTTTTACAGGACTATTCATGGGAAGAACATGGATTTTCACTTATTAATCGGCTATATGCAGATATTGGTGGTTATTTAGATGATAAATTCCGAATTGCCCAAAATATGACTTATAATACAATGGGTGGGAATACTCATGTGGATACGACTAAATTTCGTACAGCTGTATGGAATTATATTCAATGTCTTTATGGAATAAGGTATGGATATTGAAATTGGGCAAATTGTAAATGTAGCCTGACAAGAAAATAATTATCAATGAATTTTTGTTAGACACGATGACTATGACTATGGAGAAGTAAATCAATTGTTGGAGCGTCCACTAAAATCATATATTAAAAAAGTTTGTTGTTTTCCTGAACGTATAACAAAAGCGGATCGCGATAGTGTAATGGTTGAATTTAAATATTCAGAAAAGGTAAGCAAACACAATAAATCGAAAAATGCACTGGAAAAATCCATTGAATTATTACTAAACTAATTGTTGTTCTACCTTCTATTTCCAACAGGTTCACGTTAATTTAATGATAATGGAAGCTAAAATCCAAGCAGAATTATTATACGCTCTTCGTACAATCATGAGATTCTTTTTATAAACATCATTCATACGGGATTTCGGATACCTGAAGAAAAAACACACCTTGGAATTGTTTTATTATTATAATTAATTTTAAATCTAATTTTTTGTTGCTATTATTGCTTTGTTTTTATTATTCTCTCAAGAAGGGAAAAGTTGGAAGTCAAAACGTCAAAGTCAGACTCAGACAGACAGGGAAAAAAGCATTTATTAATTGAATTGAACGAGAAGAAATTCATTCATTATTGATTATTTGTTAACTTTTTTTTTGTCTTGTTATTAAGTCATTTAATATTATATCTACTCATATTATGTTATTTGTTAAGGTTTTAAGTATTAAACATTCATTCAAAATCTACAACACAACAAACAAAACAAAACAGAGGGAAAGGAACAAAAATAATATTGATTTGATTTGATGAATTCTTTTATTATATAAAAAAAAGTATGGATTGATCTCAAAAAGATGAAGATGGATACAAAATATTTGGAGTGTTTAACGGATACTCATTAACTCAGAGGATGAAGAAGAGAAGATGGTGATGATTTGGTACAATTAATTTTTAAAAACAAAAAAAAATTTGAATTAATTATTCGATTATTTGTTTTTGTTTTTTTTCTCTTTCTATCTCTGTCTCTCTCTACATTTATAAATTGTACTGTAACTGTTCTAATCTAATTGTTCTATGAAGAAATCCCAAGTTTTAATTTATTTATTACTTACTTTACACAACAACACACACACATATACACGAAAAATCGTTAAAAAAAGTGTACAAGAATTATATATGTCTTAAACTTAAAGTCTTAAGAAAACGAAAGTACTACATATACAAAAAATTATACTAATCAATGTAAAAATGAGCAGAAAAAGAAAAAACAAAATAAAATCTCGAAACTTTATGAAAACCAAATAGAAAGTTCGTAATTTTTTCTCCAGTCAGATTTCAGATAATAAAAGATAAGAAAAGATTGATTACATAATGCAAATAATCTCGACCAAAGGGAAAAGTCCTTATTTTGATAGCAAAGAAACACCTTAGAATTATCAACAGCTTGTATTTTTATGATTAACATCTCTACACTCATGCTCAGAGAGTCATAACCTCAACCTTTAGCTGTAATTATAAGGTTCGTTATTTTGCAAAAGTTTGATCGGCCTCCAACTGGAATTATCACAACGGAAAGATATTTTGGGAAAAAATTAATTGTTGACCAAAACTTTTAGGAAACTATAACTTAGATTATCTTTGAGCAAACAGGGTTCATTTTTGTCTAATCATCATATTCGCTTTTAATTAGAATACAAGTTAACAATTATGCTCATTTTTGTTCCAGTTCAAAAAAAATCTTGAAATTAGATAGCATAATGCAAAAAATATTTTTAACAGCTATCACGATCTTTTTGCCCTGGTCAGTTTCAATTTTAATTAAATTTCTAAGGTTATACTAAGCACGTGCTAATAATTTATTCATTATTTTAATCATGTTAAAAAATCTGTCTGAGTACATTGCTTATGCTTGTGAAACAGGAACAAAACTATTATAGAAAGCACTTCCTTTTTATTGAAGACTAAATTTTTCATAAGCTTTTGATGGATAGTGCTTTTAAATTTTAAAAGCTTCGAATTGATCATTTGTCTAACTTTCAGCCGGACCCGACAATTCAAAGAACTAACAGAAGTAAAATAGAAGACGAAAAGATTCGAAATCAATGATGTTGTTCATAAACTATTGTGGTTATATTCAATCATTCAACAATTATGTTCAAAATTGGTGGAACGGACTATTAGAATCTCCGAATTCTTCAAATTTAGAGACAGAAGCAGATGTCGGCGATAATTTGCTTCGCTTTGCAAAAAATATAATCATAAAATACGCAAAGTTTTGGGGATTTATTCCATTGACTTATAACATTCGTACAAACAGAATAGAGCCCGTGTCAAGCCAAAGAATGTATTTTTCGTACACAATTGTTGGCTTTTCTTGTATTCTTCGACTTATTGTTGTAACAGCAAGCTTATATCAAACTTTTCGAATGGACAATGATATAGACAGTGAAGAATATTTGCCAAACCTTATGTACAATGCTTGGAGAATTGTTGTTTTAAATTATAGTGGAATTTTACATTTATATTCAGTAATAAAGAAGGACAGACTACAGGAAGTAATGAACCAGTGGAATAATTACCATGAACAATTTAAAAGTAAGAATCAACTGCATGATAATGATAAATTGATTCATTAAACAATTTATTATTGAAACCAAAACAGAAGCTCATGCAGAATATAAAACATCATTTGCTCCTGGCTTGATTCTACTAATTGGTTTTGGAACCCTGGTTAGCTGTACATTTAATGTGGTATTACTTAGTGAAATCCTGGAATGTAGATTTCATTTTCTTACTGGAATATTAAATTGTGACAAAGGCAAAACTGAAAAATCTTTGGCCGAAATTTTATTTCGTATTATTTCACAATTATTTGTGGCGAATGATCTAATTTGTTCAGTATTTATTTATGTCATATATCAAACAGAATGTGCACTTTTAATTCAAGAGATTTTGCAGCATGTAAAGTAAGAGATTTTAGAAAATTAATTAGCAGTGATTGTAGATATCTATTAATTGGATGCTTGATGCTTATGTGTTTACAGGAAGATGATATCTAAAGAAACTGGAGAAGTGGAAAACAATTTTGGAATTGGAAAAGATTCTTGGAAAATTTATTACGTTCTCCAGTGCATTATGGCTCATGTGAATGCTTTTTCCAGTAGTATCATAATGCCACTTTCTATAAACTTTCATATTAGTACTTTTGTAACCTCAGTTTGGATCATTTTCAACTCAAATCAAACTTTCATTATCTTAGTACTAGCGTCATATTTAGTTGTGATATTTGGAGAAATTCTCTTAAACTTGGATCAAATATCAAAGCTAACACAAAATTCCACAGAAATTCTTTGTTTTTTTAAAAACTATAACCATGTACAAAGATCAAAATTCAAACAACGGTTGTACAAATCATTTAAGCCGTTGAAATTAAGCGTCAGTAGCTTTCACACCGTTGATTTTAATGTGCTGGGGATCACTCTGGATGCAATAATTAATCATTCAGTTAATCTATTACTTCTTACAAAAATATAACATCTTCAGCATGTGCTGACAAAAATTTTTGTCATTGTTATTCAAGATCAGTAAATATTTCAGAGAAACCGTGTAGAATTCACTGGCTTATGTAATTTTCATACCTTACTTTTATTACGAAAACAAATGTGCGTATAAATATTTAAATTATCAAAGAAATTACAATTGTACTATTAATCGAACAATTCTAAGCTACTACAACTGCAGGCTCTGCTGGTTTTGGTTCCTTTGGTGGAGAGGATTGCATGCACATCTAGTTACAATTAATCAAAGTTTAGAACAAAGCATTCATATTTTGAATTGATTCTTTACTTACATCGCTACTTAATACGTCAACGGCTTTGTCTTGCATACATTTAACAAAATTTCCGTATGAACTACAATATTTATCCTTTTGATCCAATTTCCCTTCATAGTTTCTCATGCAACTATCCAAAATATCATGAGCAAAATGATGATAATCCTTTGGTATGAATTCATCCAAAAATGCTTGAACTGTGGCCATATTTATTTGTGAATTTTCATCCAACATTTTTTCACTGGTCATAGCACATTTAGCAATACACTGTTAATATTTGAAATATAAAAGTATAAAATAAATAAATTCTAAAATATGAATGTATATTTTCTTACATTGATCCTCTTTTGATATTCTTCAGAACTTGAAACTTTATCTTTTAATTCTTTGGAACATTTTCCAAATGCCTTAAATTGCTTACTACCCACGATCATCATAATTCTCTTACAATTTAATGGTGGTAATTTGGTTCCGACAGCATTTTCTTCAGCTACCTAAATTAAATTTCAGAAATAAAGGGTACACACTTCTAACGTTCACGTTTCTAGATTTCAGGAAAGTTCTAAAGTTTACAACGAAAATGTTTTAACTTACTGTAAATATTTCTAAGAGTCCACTTAATCCTATAACTAATATCACTAAAATATGTTTATCCATGGTCAGGAATTAAATATTGGTACTGGCAATTTATATTACAGTACCACAATCAAAGTGTTCAAAATTCCAAACGTATTGACAACTTTATAGTATAGAATTTAAAAAATCACGAAAATGAAAAATGAAATAGTATTTTTGAATGAGTTTTGATGAATAGGAAAAACAAAGAATCAATTAATGAGTTGGTTGGGAGGCAGTAGTATGTACTCGCAACAGGAAGGTATACTTTACTCTTTTGTTCTTTAATTAATAAATTTTAATAATTATATAGATTAACAAACACTTGAGTTTAGAATTAGGTGTATTTCTCATTATATTTTTATTGAATACAGTTTTACCGTACAGTCAGTTCCTAATTTATAAAACTTTAAATATAGTAATAATGAAAAAAAATTATGCACAAAGTCATACAGAGTGGAAATCATAACTTTGGCATAATCCAATTAAGATAAACAAACATAGTTTAAATGATTTATTAAAAGATAATAAAAGGTTGTTTTTGAGGTAAAAATTTGGAACATGGAAGGTTACAAATGCTGTTCATGTACATTACTCAATGATCAAAAAATAGTGCATTTTTATAATGAAGATTTATCTTTATAGCATCTTTTATGGGCTTATTTATCGTATCATCACAATCGTCTATTTATACATCATTCTGAAACAAACAAAAATGCATCCCTTGGCTCATGACATTGACATTTAATAATTCTCTTACATTTTTCCAAAACGCAGTTGAATTTTATAGATTCTAAATCTACACTCAAAAATAGTACAAACAATAATTTTCTTGTGCCTTAGAAAACCTCGGGAAAGTAAATAACGAATTTGACAGAAATTCAACAATGAAAATGAAATCCAATTGTTAAACTTCCTGTAAAGTTTAACAAAAGCACATTTTTATTAATATCACTTTCAAATTACTCCGATTCGTGGATAGCTAAGATAAAATTGGACTAATAATTGGATTTGGATTAAATTGAACATTTAGATTGTGTCCAGGCGTTATACAAGCTAAATACGGAAAACCTGGAAGTTTTGAGCATATTTGTCCAAAAGCACAATCTGTATTAGCTTTACAAATACAATTTTCCAAGAGTGCACAGTGAATGGTTTCAGGATCAAAATTAATCTTTGTATCAATTCCACGAAGCCTTCGTCCAAAATCATTCATGAAAATGCCATTTGGATCAAATTCATTCATTTTAGTAATGAAGCTTTGCTCAGCAGTAGGATCAAGTTTTAAATTAATTGAATCCGTAGAATGATAGTGAAGTCCAGATTTCCCCCAATGAGATCGGCCATTGAACTCATTCGCCTAAAAATAATTTGCAACATCATCAACCGACATAATATTAAAATTGAAAATTAAATTGCCGGTTGATGAATATTAAAATATTCATCAACATCAACCGCAAATATTCGTACCAAGGTTTGTTGTAAGGTTTGATAAGCAGCTAAACCAGTACTTGGTGTTCGGTAAAGGTCCCTTCTTGTGAAGATAAAGAATTCTAAATGGGCTGAATCCCGGCCTTCACTTAAGGACATAAATGTATCGGTGGCTTTAGAAAATCTCATAATTAAACCTTTGGCCGCAAATGTGGCTGGATACTTTGATAAAATATTTTTCACTTTTGAAGCAACACTTGGTAATGAGTTTAATGGAATTGCCATTTCATTGTCCATGAGTGTAATATTGTTTGGTCCATGTAACCATGCACATTGTTGATCTCCACTTATACCGCAAGTAGATGCATAAAGATCATCATAATAACCAACTGCTGGATTTACAACTGTTGTTCCGTCTTCGGTGTGAATTGGGATGTAGCCTGGAGTTGTTTGGTAAAGAGTACTTATTTCATAGGTTTGGAAAATATTGAGACTTGCATAGGAATCCGTTGCTTGAATAGTTTCCAGTAATGGCGAATTGAGTAAATTAAACAGTGCTGAAGTTGATGGAATATCATTCGCATATGCATTTCCTGGCTCTGTTACAGGTACCATTGTTAAATTCGATATAACAACTTGATGAAATTGTGGAAACCAAAATGCGGCTAGTTGATCACCACTTTGTGCGACATTAATAATCCCTCCTGTAGACAATAATTATACAAATAAATATTTTTGCTTATTAGTATTAATAAAATCGGAGTCTGTCAATTTTACTCACCATTAAACATTATGTCATCTGAAACCACGTAATTATGAGCTCTTACTTTGTAAAGTGGAACTGTTGTAATCATAACTTTTGTAATTATTCCTAGAAGGCCAAGATGAACTTTAAATGCTTTCAAGTTTTCATCATCAATTACTGTTCTTATAATTCCTTTTCCATCTATAAATTCCATTCCAATAACTTGCTCAGAAAGACTTGCAGTATATCTTAAAGTAGATCCATGGGTACCTGTCCCTAATGCACCACCAACGGTTATGTTTCCAAAGGCAGGAATTGATATTAACCCACGCCCAACCGTGCGAAGATATTTTGTTAGCATTGAAATTGAAGCTCCAGCTCCAACAGTAACAATACTATTGTCCGGACTAAATTTCCATTTCATTAATGCCCTTCATCTTAATTGGTATGCCACTTGTGCATATTATATCAGTCAAAGAATGTTGAGCTCCAATAGCTTTCACAGTTTTTCCCATAGAAATAGCTTCTTTGACAATTCCAACTAATTCGGTTATACTTTGCGGATGTCTAATTGCACTTGATGGTTGACAAACTGGACCCTTGGCATAAGAACCATATTGCAAACCTGTAAACCTGGATCAAAATAATTCTTACATATATTTAATACTTGTGAATTTAGCAGTTTCTTACATGGGTTTAAAGTGTAATAAATTTTCAACTGCTCCTAGCAAGGATCCTTCGGCATCTATAAAAATTAAACTTAAAACAAAAATGAACTTAAAAAGTTTCATGATTTATTTTTCGAACGAAACTTCCGTGCAATATGCTTCTTATTGCTTCGCGAGCGACTCACAGAGTAAATGATTCAAGGCACAAAAATTATTCTTTTAAGGGTTTCCATTAAAGTTCAATTGTAAATTATTAATGTTATTTTTATTTTCTACGCCAATGCTATGCTGAATTGCAGAGCTGAACATGATTTACGGTTATTCGAATCAAACGGTAAATAAGGATTGCTTACATATATAATTTTTCATTGTAAAAAATTCAAAGGTTAGCATATATTGATGAATGCAGTTTATTGTTTTCTTTTAGTTTCATGGAGTAAAAATAAATTGTTAAAAGTAAAAACCCGTGAAATACGATATGATTAATGCATATATCCTTTCTCTGTGTAATAATGGAGCGCGTGTAATGGATTATACATCTAGAAAAAGAATCCTAATAATTCATTAAATATATAAATCCATAGTTATACAGTTTTCGTGGAGTTAATTTATGAAAAAAGCCAAATTAACCCTAATGCCGGGTATTCAATTCTGCTAATAACAATATATAAACAAGGTGTACAGTTTGGAAGGTATTCTATTAGTAATTGGCCCAAGGAAAATTTAACAAAGAAAAGAATTGGATTTGTTCAATATCTCATTCGATGTAATGCACTTTATACTATTGCTTTTTAAAGTGTATTAGACTAGACTAGCTAGAACATAGCCCGGCGTCCACCGGTGGAGTTCCACCAGTCTACCAATCCACCAACGACAACCTTTAGTCCACCGTCCACCAGTCCAACTCCACCTCAGGAGCGCGTCGTCCACCGTCCACCAGTCCAACTCCACCACAAGAGC
>JAQGCY010000777.1:0-14152 GCA_034700645.1 Xenylla mediterranea | reverse complement strand
ACCAAAAATAAAAATATCCTATTTCAAATGATCTCATAAATTTTTATGTTCAAAGCTTTTATTTAAGTTAGTTGAAATCGTGGGTTATTTAAAAATTCATAAATTCTCTTTCCATTGAATATTTGTTATCAAAATTTATACAGATAAATGCGGATTTAATTCTGCATATTAATAAGTACAATATAAAAGCGCCACAAACTTTCTCTGCAGGATAAAGCTTTTAGCTGAGGAAGTAGTTTTGAAATATCTAAATCATCCCTTAAACCTCACGGAACTCCTATTCATCTCTATAAAATATATAATGTATTACAATTTTCCCCTTCAAGAAGAAATGTCTTTTTAGATTTATTTCTTGAAAGTTGAGAGCTGAGCTGAGCTTTTCTTTTCAAAATAATACATGGAGAATAGGTAAAGATCTAAAACAAGAAGGGTCTCTCTGTCTCCTGTATCCTTGAATAAGTATTCCTATGGCTGCTGTCAAGAGATATAATGAAAATCCACATCTCTCATGGTGTTAAGCTAAATAGAGAACATACACGGCTGTATAAGAAAAAAATAAAAAATCGGAAAAAGCTGCTAGGAGAAAGGAAAAGGCGGGGTGGATTGTCTCTTTTCTCTTTTTTTTTGGATCTTCTTAAGGATATCTTTTCTACTGTCACTCTACACTCACACTATTTTTTTCATTGCATAAGGAAAGATAAAAAGGATACAAATCCTATTCCTTTCTTATGTTTCTATTGCCATTCCATTCCAATGATGAAGACTAACAAGAAGGAAAGAAAAAAAGAAAGCGTTTCGATGGAAAGCAAGGCAAAATAAATAAAATTACACTCAAAGTCTGTTTTGCAAAGAAGAATGCCATCAAAATAATCACATTCTCGAGTGCCTAGGCGGGTAACGAGAGAGGAACAAGAACAAGGAAAGCTTCTGGCTCAAGGCATACTTTTAACTCAAAGGGCTTCAAAAAAAAAACTTTTCAATCATGAAATGCCTGTGTTTTCTGTTATCCTTTTGATGTGCTAGAAGAGCTGATTTTGACTTGATCTCATATACACAAACAAACGGATATGGGATACATAAGAAAGCAACCCAGGATTTTCATTTTACCGTCTGTCTGTCTCATCTTCTCTCTTCTACTTTCTTCTTCTCCTAGATATAAGTAGAACTAAGTATTGAAAAATACAATCAAATGAGATTCCTCAACGACACAACAGTAAATACTTTGAGAGTAAAGATCAGATAGTAAAAATTCTTGATCGAGTTCTTTTCCTCTTTTTTCTAATTTCAATGGAGTTAAAAGGCATTTCCGGGTTCTTGATTTTTCAATATAACATTTGCTATTGCAATCGGTAGTTATATGTATAGAAGAAACTTTCTTTTATTTGAAAAGCAAAAAACTCTCTGGTTTACTTTGTAAGTTTAGACCAAAACTTACTTTAGAAGTTTAAGTTTAAAATTTATTATTATTATTGCTCAGCTTAGGTCATAGTCATAGTCATGGAATGGAATGGAAATAGAAAAGATATAAGCTTATTTCCTGAGAGTTTTTTGATATCTTATTTTATAATAATTTTTTCTTTCCTTTTTTTTTTCTTTCCTCCGAACTAAGAATATTTACTTATCAGGGTATGGATCATATGTCCAGCAGAGAAAAAGAGAGAGAAAGCGTACGTGGGTCCATAGTCCATAGATGTATCCAAAACCTAGTCGAATCCATTAAACAAACTTTCTGAGTGGTAACTTTACATTTCATTACTTTCGAATTTCTTCTAGGATACATGTATAATGGAAAGGAACTACTTGGGATTCTCTACATAATGTTGAAGAGTAGGGCAGAATATAAAGTCATATCAAAAAAAAACTTTGAGTCTAAATTCAAGTCCATCTGTTTCAAATGACCAAACATATATTTTAGTTTCATGAGCAATTTATTTTGGTTTGAGTTAAAGTCTTCTCTCGTATCTTTGAATGTAATGTAATATAATGTAAGAAAACTCAACTTTCATATTGAGCTGAGGGTAATATATTTTTCTAAGAATTAGGAGTCAGGCTATGCAGTTAATAATATTTCGTATAATATAAAGTGTGGCTGAACTCCTTCAATATCAAACTTATTCAACATTGATTTATCATAGAAAGAAGGGAGGAAAAAAGAGACTATAGAATTAGTTATATTATATTTCTTATCAGAACTGTCCAGAATTGGAAGAATATGAAAGTCTGAGTTCCTGCATTGGAAAGGAAGCGAAAGCTTCTTCTACTTCTTGGACAAAAGTCTTGATTTTTATTCCTGTGGAGTATATTCTCCGATTTTCTTAATAATATATACTTGAATGGACAGTGAGGAGAGGAGTTGGTTCTTGGTAGTCGGAGTTTAGTTTGGCAGCATTTGTGATGACGTAGCATTGGTCCATCCATATCTTATAACTATGTAATACATACATATTTTTCCATTTCCCCCTTCCTTTTATTTCCTACAAGAAAATAGATCTATCAAAATGAGAATATAACACAAGAATCCAAAAGAAACTAAACCCGCAAAGTTTTCATCCTTAGCATTAGCTCTCTATTTTTATTCCTTCTTCATCTAAAAACGCAAGATGGAAATCGAATGGGAAAATCTTGACCAAATTTGCTTGACCAACAAAGTGGAAACAGACTTTGGACACACTTTCCAGAGGGAATATGTATTAGTATTAGGATAAAAGAGAAAGTCAGAAAAAAAATAAAAGGCTTATCCTCTTACATCCGTCCAACTATTTGTACTAGTAGAATGAAAGAAAAACTAATATAAAACCTCTTTTTTATTCCAATTTCATACCCACCTACTAAAGTATTCTTTCCATGTATCACCATATGCATTATTTTATCTCCTGCTACTGTCCTTCAAGTTCCAAATTTCAGTTTGGGTCTATGAGGGAGGTTCGTGATCTTCTTGTCGTCAGATAACTCGGATTTCAAACATAGTCCATCCATGTAGATGATGACGTTGGGTTAAGGCTGAAGGACCTTAATGCATAAAGCTAACTTATCGCTCCGTTTAACTGTTGTTTTGAACAAATTCGGAAGCGTGGATGAATCTAAGGTATCAATTGTAATGTATTGTGAATGTGCAAAGCCTATATGATTATCTCATTCAATTCAACTATAGCGCTGGGAATAGGAATAAGTCCCTCGAAGATTATTTTTACATTCGAATTTTTTTTGCTGTTTCTTTCCTATCTACAAAAACAGACAGAGGAGAAATTGAATAAGGAAAATATAAGTGAAATTGTTCAAGTTAGGCAAGAATGTTTTGAACACAGTGTAAGCAGAAGAATAATGTGGTAATAAATAATTCTGGCATTACTTTTCTATATGATATGAATTCACAATAGGATTCAGAATTGGAAAAAACTAGGCATTTCGCATTTCTTTCTCTTACAAAATCAATGCATATAATTTAACTGATGATACAATTTCAGTAAAGCGAGTTTCTGTACCATTTACCTCAAACTCCTATGTATCCTACATTCCCACAAATACTTTTGGTCAAAGTTTTTGGTTTCACCGTCCCTGCCAGCTAACTTTATTTTTTAAAGAGAAGGGCATAAATACTAATACATATCTAGTTTCCTGTGTAAGGTAAAGAGAAACGAATATTTTAGAATCAAGGCTTTTATTTTTTTCTCTTTTTCGTATGCATACATACTCCTCTTTTACACTGAATGTTAAACTGGTTTTCCAGTGAAAGTAGCCTATAAATCTTGAATTGGGAAGAGCAAAGTTAAGTGAGTAAAGAAGAGGGTGTAGTATAATAATAGCTAAAAATGCTATAAACATAAAACTAGAAATGGGTGTCAAGATATACGACGGCAAGGACTCGCAGCTATGTTGAGCATGGAAAATAAAATAAAGGGAATAATTCAATGGAATGATTTGATCCACTTCAAATTAAAGTTTGTTATTCCATCGCCTTTGTTTGTAATGGATCCGTACTTACTTTGTGAGATCATTTAAAATATGTGATCAAGTTAAAAAATAAAATTTATTTTATTTGTTAGACTTTAAATTAAAGTTAGTCTTCTTAGTCCTTTCACCTTATTTTCCCTCTGGATTGGCATTGCAGTCTAAAAGTTTATGTATAGATGACATCATGTATTTTTTTTTACTGTTAGGTTTAAAAAATAATGATTCTGTTGTAGTAGAAGCAATAAATAAGATTATACGGCCAGAGTTACTCTGAACTTCCCCTGAAAAGATTATTTAAATTACTGGAAAGATAAGCTTTGGACATAGCTGAGTGAGTCGGGAGGAGAAAAAAAGTTTATTTCATTGAAGTATGTAACCATCAACATAGGAATAGGAATTGAAGTGTATAAAAGTGGAAGTGAAGTGAGTCTCGAACTCGAATAAATGTATTTTTTTCAAAGTTGAGTGAATGAGGGTAAAAATTGGATTGTGCATATACATATATACATATGTATGGATGGAGTGAAAGTCGGCTTTCTATACCATAGACCATAGTAAAATGACCAAGGCAATAAAAATTGACATTCAAATTCCAGCAGTGGTGGAAGTCGTATAGTTTCTACTGGATGTTTCCTATGAGGAAAAGGGAAATTACATTGAGAAGGAAGTTGAGCAGAGAAAAGAGATGGACTTCGACTTACTGTTACTATTCCTTGATGCATTGTGAAAGAAGGCAGGAAGGGCACGAGACGGAGAAATTCCATACATATGTATGAAGGGAAAGAAAGAATGAAATGACCATATAGACAGAGGAACCTCCTGGATCAAGAACAATTCTCCATTCAAACTACTATATGATCTAGTTATATTTATTCTTTACGTATTACTCAAAAAAACAAGAGAACAGTCAGTCAGTCTCAATGAGTTTTTCTTTACTTTATTCTTTTTTTTTCGACCCTAGCATAGCAAAAGAAACGAAATCTACACTTACGGTGATTCTATTCTAGTGTATATGTATGTATGCCTACTAAGTTGGGCTGGCCCCAAGTGAGAAAATCAATAGGATAAAGCAAAAAGGAAGAGAGAGAGAAAAAAAAGAACATGAATGCAAAAGTCGATGGTGCAATAAAAACCAAATCGTCTCTGAATCTCATTTTGAGAGACTTCTTGTTCTTTCTTATTCGTTTTCCTTTCCATAGCTTTGTATCAAAACTACTTCGACTTTCCTTAGTTTTTACTTTCAAGGAAGCAACATTTATGAAATAAAATGAGGTATAATATTTTATCTTTAATAGCATGATGGTCAAAGGCTTTCCTTTACTGTCACATAATGAGATTTTTATGAATTTTAAAGTCTAACCACAATTTAGCCCAACAAAAACTGAATCATGAATTCGAATTAAATCTAGTTATCTTCGTTTTCCATGTAATTTGAAATCACCTAAGGCACATAAAATCTCTGAACTTTTGTTTCCTTTCCCCTTTTATGGTATATATTTTTTGTAGCAAAGTCAATGTTTCTCACCGAAACAATTTTATGATAAACCCGTTTATGAAAAGTTCCCATGCATGAAGTTTTTTCCCGATTTAACTCTCTTACTATATAAAAGGGTTCTACTCAGCCGAACCTAAGAGCGATTTTATCAAGCGAACATATACTATTGACAGAAATTGCCTCGCTTCCAATCTATTTCAGTCAATTTAACGAGCATTGAGCATTCTTTGACAATTAGAAAAATTTGAAAAGCACATCACCAGAATCGGAAATACAAGAATTTTTAAATTGCAATAAAGTTAGTTTCAAAAGAACAAAAATTTGACATAAATTATCCAAATTTATACTTTTACAAAAATATATATAAACTTATTTTCACATTTTATGATTTCATGTGCAGACCTAGAAGAAAGAGAATAAGAATTCTCGACGGGTCAATTTTTGAATAATGAGAATTTACGACGAACAATTTTTATGGTGACAGGAAATAATATAAGGGAAAAAAGCTTTTGCTGGTCTCAAAACTTGAAGTCTCTTTAATATAGAAAGGAGAATTGAGCATTGCATTACATTGGTAATATGAAGAACTGGAGAAAGTGGTTTGGTATATCCAAAGGAAAGGAGACAAAAATGGCATCACATAATAATAATATCTTTACCATTCCAAAATAAGAGAATACGATTTTCACTGTATAATGTAACTGTGCTGGAACGAAAGGCTAGGGTCCGAAAAAACTTATATATTTTTTTTTCGTTTCTTCTACAAAGATATTTTTGAGTGGGCAAGTAAATCATGATGAACGCCGTCGCGAATTTTGTATCTTATAATAATATATAGGAAGAAAGAGTAGCGCATGCATAGGCAGAAAATGGAAAAATTCTAACTTTTTCTCGTTTTATATAATGCCACTTTACACGATTTCTCATGGGAATTTATGACTATAGTCATATCAAGCCTACTTATTTCACGTTGTATAATATAACTCTGCCAAGAATAAAGCCTTTACCACTTTTCACTTCTCATGATTGCAGAATCTTCAAATCCACCTTAAGACCAAATTTGACTGTATGTTTCAAAGCAATCTGATACGAATTGCATATATACTTTTAGATATTACTAAATGGTATCGGCATCGGGAAGTGTTAAGAAGGATAAATCTCACCACTTCTCAATTCGACTTGATCAGCTTACCGTAATATGCAAATTGGATTTGTCTTTTTAGACCATAAAATAAACTAAGCTTCAATATAAATAAAAGAAATGTACGAAGTAAGAAATGAGTAAGAAAGTTGAAAAATACAGAAACAGAACCAAGACCAAGTTGGAGCTCAAACATAAAATCTACTTTCTCCCCTCAGAACTGTCAACCTAGAGAATGTCAACGTCAACAGTCCATTTGTAATAATATAACCGTCATAGAACTTCAAAGCCCGGAAAGTATCCGTACGGTATTAACTTTTCATAAAGAAAGATGAAATGACAATGGGAAGAATATATTATTTCCTTCTGTCATGTCAGTGAGAAAGATGATACTAGTTTACTCAAACTTTAGAATATGCATTTATCATTTTCACACAGATAGATCTTTACACGAGACGTTTTTACGTAATGTAACTTATTTTCTAGATATGGGGAATAGAACGAAATACTGAAGAGGAAATGAACTCAGGTTATTTGTAACACTTGGTTCTATATTGTATGCGTTTCATCAAAAAATTGGAATTCTTGGAAGATTGTCGGCTGATTTTTTTTTGTGTTTAACCCTACGTTGTCAGTAGTGTAAATTGTAAAAAGCAAAAGAACCATACATATATCATATATGCGGTATCAAAACAACCGATAAGAATAATATAAAATACAATAAGATGTTCGCCTATACATCCCGGAAAATTAAAAGTGAAAAAAAATATGTATGGGTGTAGCAAAGTCTAATTTTTCAACTTTCAAGTAAACAGTGAACATTGGAATCGGCCAAAGTCAAGGTACCTTACAAAGTTACAGTTACAAATGATTTACCTAGGTAATATTATGCTTTATGCTTCATCTTACAGAAAAAAAAATGAAAGAAGAGTAATAATAAATAGGGTTGGAATGACGAAGCAATAGCAAAGCATTGTTAAAACTCATAGTTATTTTTTGGCTAACAACACAACACGGTACCTTGTATATGTATACCTAGAGCGTTTTACACAATGGTTATATAATGGAATAAAAAAGCTAACGCAAGCAAAGCAAGCAAATTTGGAATTCAATTTTGGATGGATATGATTATGAAAAATTATGGAATTAGTTTACTTGGACGCTTTAAACGTAAACATGAGTACACACATGCATTCACATGAATCTATACAGAACTTCGTAGTTTGTATTTGTGTCGGTTCATTATGAGTAGCCTTTCAGACTTCTTATTTTTATGATTAGTGAAAGGAAAGCCCCCTCCTCCACGTGAACTATCCATCAATTTCATTTTATATAATAAGCTTCTAAATGTCATTAGAAAATAAGGAAAACAAGAGTAGATCAAGAAGCTTTGAGGCATAAGAATAAGGACTCCTACAGGAACCAAATAATAAGATTCACAGTTAACAGGGACCAAAAGAGAGACACATCTCATTTCCCTCCTACTTTCCCTCATTTATTATTATTAATATATATTATTATTCTTTTTTTCCCAATGTCAAAGCTACCCGTAGAGAACAAATTTTTCATTCATAATAATAACAAAAAATCTTAAAAAAGTCAGACAAGGAAGGAAATACAATTATAAAACTACAAACTATGGTGAATGGAATAATGGAAATTTCTCCATGGATGAAAGTCAGGTCGAAGCGTGAATGAATAACTAATCATCAATCAATTCATCTCAGGACTTATCGCTATTTTTGGATGTTTGATAAAGAATAAATCCGAATTTGCAATTTTTGTGAAATTTATTGTTACAGATTATTGTTATCATGTTATTTTATGATGCTTCATGGCTTCTGATTCAATGTTGCAATTTTGAATTTACCTCATCGCATCGAGCGACTTTACTTAATAAACTACTCATATATTTGTCTGTTTCAAGTTTTACTGAAATTCAGTTATATTCTATAATATTATGCGCACTTGGCTAAGGCTACCGAAGCCCAGTCCTTGTTGAGATAGGAATCCCACGAGAAACTCCTGATTTCATAAGTGGACATTCTATTTATCCTCTAAGTAATGTAATATGATGATCAAAATTCATGAAGATTGAATTGAACAAACAAAAGAAAGTGAGTCTTTTAGAAGAAGATTCCTCTTCTATTATACGGAAAATGTATTTATTTAGTTGAGTAGTTCAACTGAAAGAAATGTAAGAAAAGCATATATGTAGTCAGATACAAAGTTTTTTTTTCTCCTACTCTGAAATTATTATTATATTTATAGAAGTTAAGTAAGTTGACGTAAGGCAGGAGAACAACTAAACCAAACTAAAAAACTACGTTTCTGCTTTCAAAAGATAAACGAATTATTTAAGAGAATTTTTTTTTATTTTCTCTTTCCTATTTTTCTCTTAGTCCTGCTTTTTTACGTACGTATAATGACATCCATTCCTAAAAAATAAAATAAAGGCAAAAGAAATTGTAAACAGTCCAGTTGTTTTAGCATTAAGGAGCTGAATGATACTTCGGTTTCCTTGCTTCTCTTGAATTCAGAATGCCTCAAATCACCGTTTACTTTATATATTGTGTTTGCTTAGAGTTTCTCTTTTACCTTGTCTTTGTCATGGATGGAACAACTAACTTGAAGTTAGTTAGAGAAACAAAAGGACTTTCCATTACATATATGTATGTATGTATGTATGTATGCGTTTTAAGATAAAGACACATGAATCAGAAAGCGAAACAAAACAAAAAACATTCTTTCCCCTGATCATCCTCTACTTAAATTCTTGGTCCGAGCGAGCGACCCAGCATAATATTATTCTGTTTCACATAGATCAATCTCCTATTTTTCATTACTTGGATACAAACACAACTTTCTTTTTGGAGAGAAAGAATTTTCACTACCCCCTTCCCTAGATTTCATTTGAGTTTACTAAAATAAAGTAAAAGTAGTTTTTTCAGAATCAGATTCATTCAATCCTTTCGTTCCGCTCACTCCTTTCCTTGTTCATTTCATACCCTACTCAACTCTGCTTAATATAAGTAAAGATAGAAATAGAAAGTACCCTCTAATATTACTCTTATTACAAAGTACTTATATTTGAATTATATAATGTACTTCGTCTCAAGAACTGAAGAACTCTCTTATGCTTCATCCATTTGCTGTTACCGGAAACATCAGCCTCTTCAGTTAGGGATGAGTAAACTCCTTCAGTTTATTCTTTTTATTTTTCTGCCTTTCATTTCTACTATTCCTAAAATATAATAATAAATGTTTAAATAAAAAAAAACATATCAAATAAGCTACAATAAAATTTAATTGGAAAAACTTTAATAATATTATATTTTTGGAATAAGTTTTTGTTCATTTCAGTTTATTACAAAGTCTGAATTCGGACATAAATAATTCTTAAGTATATGGAAATAAGATTCTTTATAAACATGAAGCGGGTCATATTTTACATTTTAGGGTTAGTTTGAGCTTTGTCCAGTCTTAAAAATAAGGCAGTCAGCAGGGCGCCCTTTTAGGCTCTATAAGGAAACAGAATAAAAATGAGCCAGAAGTACCAAAATTTATTCTATCAGTGGTTTTAGAAACCTTGGATATCTTCTCGGATTGGGTTGTTTCTGGTACCTTGTACGCATTACTCTAAATTCACAACCAAAATGTATATATGCAGCAGGGTTTTAGTTTAGGTTCTTCTGAATAAAAAATTCAAATTGTTATTTCAAAGTGAACGAGCACTATCAGCATAGAAATATCCTAAAAATGACAATGGGCATCTCATAACATTATGCAACAAAAAAATACAGAAATATAAAGATTTTTGAACAATTTAAATTATCACCCTTTTTAGATTTGCATCCAAAATTAGTTGATTGAATTTAAAGTAGAGTATCAAGAAAACCAGCGCCGAGCATTATTCCATCCAGCAAAGCAACATGATTAATCCTCGATATTTTTTTTTCACAAATGTTTCTGAGATAATGGAAGTAATATATTGTAATGTAGAATAAAAGAAATTTCAATGTGAATATTTCTGTAAATTTCCTCCGCATACGTATAATAGATGGCTTTTCCTTCCAGAAACATTATCGGAATTCGTAGGCTGAATTTCATCAATAAATCTGTAGCATTTTTTATCTTTCACAATTCGATTTTTCTTTCTTTTACTTTCTAGTTCTACCAAAATTTCTGACTTATACTTTATTTCCTTTAGACAAAAATCATGAGTTGAATAGTCGGATTCGGATATTGCTATTCCTAATTCATTCTATTCAAAAAAATAAAATAAAGTAAAAAGGTTTCCTTTGGCTATAAGTTTCTGAATTATAACATAATATACCAAAAGCTTTTTTATCATCTTCTTTCAATTTTTTGACATTTTAGATCAAAATGTGGACATTTTAAGACAATTTTCAAATACAAGTTTTAGGATTCAAGCATTTATCTATGAGTTAAGTGTTGAAACGCTTTTATCCCAATTTAGAATCAATTTTATATTTTTTCCTACAAGAGAATAGAGTACCATTTGCTCAAAGAAACTTGTAAATTTGATTGTGGGCTGAAAGCAATGGGAAGTAAGAGAAGCTTTTAAATTCACATAAGGAATTTTCGTTTCTTTTATCTTAAACTCAAATAAAAAATGAGAAAGTTCCAATTCCTTTTTCATCGAATAGAAAAAAATATATTCTTTTCTATTGGAAAGTTTTGTGTGTATTGTGTATTCTATTATTGTTTCTTCGTAGTTATAAGTTGGATACCAGAATATTATCACCTTGGGATATTAGTCCAAAAAGGGTATAAACTCAATAAGTCCTAAAATGTTTCTCTTGGACTTTAACCTAAGAAAAATTGTCAGGATAAAGAATAGATCACAATTTCTTAGCACGTGATAAAACTATTTCCATATTTCCCCTCTGGATCAAAAAAATCCTTCGATTCGGACTTCCCTACATAATATGTTCCTAGTGTTTTTCATAGATAATCGGACTTTTTGCTAGTTTGTGTAAAGGAAAGGCAAAAAAAGTAAAAGAGAAGAAAGGCTTTTGCATTTGAGTAACTTTATTTCTGAGGAAAAAAGTTTATTGTAGCATTTCTTTGGAATTCATGTCACGCTTTCCCCAAAATGTCTTGGCACCCCAATTTGCAGAGAAGCTTGCTTGACATTCAAGGGATTGACATTCGAAGAAGGGAGGTCAACTTTGACAGACCCTACTCCTCTTTGCTCTTTCATCTTTTACCTCTTGAATCTAAAATATATTCAGGGTAGACTGGTGTGGGTTTGGACCAGAATAAAATCAGCATCGGAATAATAAAGCAGCACTCGTGCCAGGACCCTGAGTATGCACATATTTGTATTACATCTGTGTACGTAAAAAACTAAAATAAAGTTGATATAAGAAGCTTCGAGTCACAACTTTATTCCAATATTTTATGGGAGAAAGCAGAATCAAGGGTCTATCTGCTTAACGCAACATGTATCTAGCCAAAAAGTTCATGACGTGAACCGAATTTCAGATTCACATAAGTCCTTTGATCATGAAAATACTTATCACAAGCTAGCTTTTTATTCCAGTTCTGCTTCATTCACTTAATGATTTTGCTCAATTTTCTACAAGTAAAAATAATTTACATTCACAAAGCCTGAAATAAAAATTTGTTTATGTATGTGTTACTGATTGCTTGAATTCTTTAACTGGATTATTTTTTATCTAGAAATTCAGACCCGCGTTGGTTTAAATATTCCGAGGGGTCCTTCCTGGTATGTAAGATAAATGTTGATGGTAGAGCCAAGGAAGAATATTGTCTGGAATGATAAATGAGTTAATTTATATCGGGCTCAGGTGGTCAATTACTTTACAAAATATAAATTGTTTTCAGAACTTGAAGTGATCGAGAAGGAAGAGCAGCTTTGACAAATTGAAAACTGAAAAGGGGCAAAGCAAAGCAAAATAGCAGTACTCATCTCCATCTCGGCCTTCGGAAGAATTCTAGTTTAATTTTATGAATAAGTGTCTAAACCTAATACCAAGTCTTAAAAAAATAAAAAAAAAATCTCTATTCCAATTTGTAAATAAATTCATGGAAATAAAATTTCCTGTTTCTTTTGAATTCAAAGTTATAGCTGGACATTTATTCAGCTTTAAAGAACAATTCATCCACATCCCTTGCTTTTCATATGAAGCATGTAAAATTTCATAATCAAAACCAAGCCGAGCTGGAGAATATAACCTAACAAATATGACGAACTATACAAATATTCAAGAATTACACCAAAAAATAGGTAACAATTAAACTAAATGCGTGGTTCTTTGAATTAAATGTATAACTCTTATTTTTGTATTTTTAGAACATACATATATATATATATATATATATATACCAAGAAAGGTGGAATCTGGAGAATGGAATATGAAAAGATCTTCTTGTACCTTACGAATTAAGAGCCCTTTCCCATCCAGCCGGAAAGGAGTGTATTTTTTTTTACCTAAATTTCAAGATGAGTATTTGATTCAGAATTTCCCGAATTCACCTTTTTTTGTTCGATTTACACCCTTTACCGTCTCTAAAAACGTAGTATTTATTAAAAAAAACTTGTTACATAATCCTTTCCCAAAATGTAAGAGTTTTATTCCGTGAGAATTTCTGATTTCTGTAAAAGGGTTGTATTGTTGAATTTAGCATTAGCACTTTAGTTTACATGAAGTTGAGTAAAATTTTGTAAATGCTAATTTTTTTCCATTTTTTAACCTTTTCGGTACATTTTCTCATCTGCTCCTTATCCTTTTTTTTTACCCTGAAAAGCGGATCATTTATTATCTAAAATTTTCTATTCTGTCAATACCCTTGCTGATTTCTGTTCCCAAAATGTAACCCATTACATATTTTAGGGTTAAATAAAATGCACTTTTTATGCCTTCTTTTCATTTTTATGGGAAAATCATCTTTACTTAGATCGATAAGAATACACATAATATGTTAAATATCTATACAATTCAAAATGCGTCAGAAATTACAAAAAAAAAATGTAAAAAAAATATCCAGAACTTAGTCGTATTTTGTGTTATACTGTGTAACAAGAGACTTATATTTCGTATGCTCTTAAAGTAAAAATATTTAAAGTGGATTTGTTTGTTAGTTAATTGTAATTATAGCTCAATTATTCATATTTTTTCAAAATTGATTGTTATTCTGAAATATTCTTCAAGTAATTGATTGTTCTAGAATTGTGAAACAGTAGATAAGGATTGTGTTTTACTCATTGACAGAGCAAAGGTAATAACATTTTTTTCATTTTGTTTTAAACAAATAGTTTTAACTCTGTTATTACGATTATTATTTCCCAAAAACTTTGTCTTTAGATCTTTAAGAATAGAATTGATACGAACATTTATTGAGTTAATAGTAAATTACTTGGTTCAAAAAAGCAAAAGATTGGAATTTAAAAATAAGGTTGTTCTTACAATTAGTAACTTTCTATTGTAATGTTTAAGCTAAACCATTATCCCTAATCCTTGAATATTTCACAAATATATACTACATTTATGGTCCTGGAGGAAACCATAAAAACA
>JAQGCY010000776.1:0-14166 GCA_034700645.1 Xenylla mediterranea | reverse complement strand
CTTACTCATTAGTTTCCGGATCATAAACTTCAAGTGTCGCCAAAAAGGATTGTCCATCATATCCTATGTTGAGAAATTTAATTTTGCATATTATAAATACAATAATTCAAATTTTTATTACATACCCCCACAACTGTATAACTTTCCACCCAACGCTGCAGCCCCTAATCGACATCTATTAGTTTTCATTGGTGCAACATAAGTCCAAGTTCCGTCTTGATGATCAAACACCTCGACCTAGTAGAATTAAACTTAACTTCATTCCATTAAAAGTTGTTCGTATAGTTTGCTTACTGAGTTAAATATTTGTAGCCCATCATGCCCACCAATCGCGTATATTTTGTTCTAATTCAGTTAAATCAAAAGTTGAGTTATAAATTAGATGTACTTAAGTATCATATCCAAGAAAAAGAATTTACCTGAAGAGCGACGACACCAGCAGCACTTCTATGGTTAATCATTGAAGGAACCATTGTCCATTGGTCTTTGTCTGGGTCATAGCACTCCACATTATTCAAAGAGGCTTGTCCGTCATATCCTGTTAGTTAAAATGGTAGTCAGGTTTGAATTACATTCTTGTACTATATTACAAACCTCCACAAACGTAAATTCGATTATTAAGGGCACAACATCCCACAGCACTCCTTCTAAATGTCATGGACGAAACTTTACTCCAAACTTTAGCATTTGGATCAAAAACTTCGCAAGTTTCTAAGCGTTCAAAACCATTAAATCCACCTAAATTAAAAGAAGTCGAACAAATTATAATAAAAAGTTATGTAATCTGAAAAAAATTGCACTTACCCACTGCATATAAACGGCCTTTGATAACGGCAACTATATAAAACCATTACAATTATATAACATAATAGGAAACTATTATTATTATTCATTCATACCTCCGACTCGACTTCTTAACATTTTCATCGCTTCTGCCATAGTCCATTTTTTCATCAAAGGATCATAAACTTCGACGGTACTGACTGAATCACCTAAATGGGACAAGGATTTTAAATTTTCGGATCAAACTAGAAGGTTAGACTAAAGTATACCGACCTAATTTTGTTAATCCACCCACAACATATATGTAGCCTAAAATTTTATCGTTGGTTCTTGGAATTGTTTTGAACGTTGTCAATGTTTTACGACGTTCTGGCAGCAGAAAATAACTTCTTGCATCATCAAGAAGGTCTCTGAATTATAATTAAATATTTTGAAACCAATATTCCAAAGGAATAGTTTTGCAGAATCATGCATACCTGCATTCTATAGATGTTCTAATTAATGGATCACTTGCAATTACATCTGTTAGAAACTGTGGAGAAATCAGAGGCATTCGAATCGATTTTAAGAGACGTGGTAAATCCATACTTCTGAACTCAGAATCTTCCTTAACCCATCGAATCATTGCAAGATAAACCTGAAAGAGAAGTTTTAGAATTCTTCCCAACAGTTGTATTGAAAGGAATGTACCTCTTCTTCGCTTTCTATTTGTAATTCATCTTGCGAAAGAATGTGAAGAATGTCAGTGATACCAAGTTGGAGGAATTCGTCTGATTGAGATACACGTTTAAAATTATTTTGAATAAAACGATCAGCAAATGCAACTAAATAGGAACAATTTAGGGCTTCTACAAAACTTTTAATTCCAATCACATTTTCTGGAGTGACTCTAGAAATTTGAAATTATAACATTGCATAAGTTTCCAAGCATTTCTAATCCAAGAGAACCTTTACCGTTCCCGAAGAAATGATGCACATCCATCTCTAATACTATTTAATTGAAGGAATGAAGCTACGAGCATAATTCTTTGTACATTATCAATATTCACGATAAGAGATCCAGTGTAAGCAAAGTTCACCAAAGTTTTGAGTGCACTGTGGGAAAATAAAAATATGGGTAGGTAGAATTATTATTCATATTTGGTATTGCATTTAATGAAAAGTAGGGCAAGAAATCATAAGAAAAGCATAACTTAACTTACTCAGCGTCAACTTCATTAAGAGTGATCTCAAATAAAGTAGCTTCCTTCATTTCTAATGTAAACATAGAATAGAAATATGGTATTGTAGCTGCTAGAACCACACGGTGAGCGTAAAGTACTTCTTCTCCAACCTTAAGAATTAATTATTCAAAAATGATTAGGAAACGACTCATAAAATCCTCGTTAAAATTATACTTACTTTTAATTGTACATCACAAAATCTTCCCTCATTTCGAAGCTGATTCATAATTGGGAATGCTCGGCAAGGAAGTGCCTTATGACAAATTTCCATTTCACTGTCCAATACTTTGGTCTGGAATATTTAAAAGAATTTTTAAATAATTAAAGAACAATTTTCAAGTATGATTAGGATAAACTATTCAATCGTCTTTCTGCATCAGTACTTGAATGACTTACTATATTCATTTCACATGCAAACAATTGAGAAGAAAACTGAAGAACAATTATGAATTATAATAATGTTTGCAAAACTTAGTTTACTGTGGTTAGCAGTTTGTTTCAAAGAAGAGTAACGTTGAACTAAATTAACTGAATTAACACAGAGTTTTAACAGTGTATGTGGAGAATATTTCTCTTCTGAATAACAAGTTATTGAAGGTAGAAACAATACGAAAATTATATACTTTGTATCTGTCTGTCTGTAAATGAGTTATACTTGAGCAAATGTAAATTAGGGTCAATCAGTAACTCAGTGTAATGAATTGAAAGAGAATGCTGGAGAGGAGGATGTTTAAATTAATTTATGCATATTGAAGAAATATTAAATACAAAATACAACCTACTAAACTTTAACCACCTACACTGCTAAACACCATATCACTTTTATACTCTAGAGTCAAATTCATTCATGCATGAATGGTTAAGCAAAGGTCTCTATAAAATAAATTCTTAATAATAAAGCTAACTAACTAAACTAACATAAACTTAACTTTAGTATGGCATTCTGGTGAAGCTAAATGAAACTTTGCTAAAATTTTATAACCTCTACTACAGTTAGTTGTTTGGCATAATTGTGAATTCTGATTGAATGCAGTTTGCAATATTGAATGTAAATTGTTCAAAAAGACTACCACAAAAGTTTTCGTATAATTATACGAGAACGGATTTCCTAATAAAAATTGACATGAATGTGAAGTGCATTGATCTACAAGGTATGATACATACAAGCAGTCTCATTAATACTTAATAATAATAAGGTGGTCAGTATCAGTGGTCGGGTCTGGTCTTGTGCTGGTCACTCACTGTTTTGGCTGTTGCACTTTTCTTAAAGCGAACGAACTCCATCATTCTATGTATGCTTTGGTTTGCAACAATAACAAAAAATTCGTTATCCTGATTGCTTTTGCACCGTTTGGTTTATGCTGTAATTTTGATGCATAGCTAGATTATTCTTGATAAAATTTTTTTTACCCTCAACAATAATTCAACATTCACTTTTCAAACCAATTGCAGAACTTTACATGTATTGCAAAAAAATAATTCCAATTGTATGTACTCTCAATCGTCCTTACCATTCTAAAATCCATATCCGAAGAGTCGGAAGGACTTTCTTTCTGGACTTTCACCATAATGATGAAATAATTTTACACGAATTAGTTATAGATATAAAATAGAACCTCGATCCTTCCAACAGAATGAATTTTAACAAAATACTCAATTTATTTTTTACTTGCTCTAATTATGTACTTACACATCTATATTCTTAATCTTAACTATGAAATAATCAAATAATTATTTATAAATCAAGCTATTGGTGTTATGTTAGTAAAAAATTCTGGAAACAAATCAGATGTTTTTGACAGGCAGCAGAGTAGTTTATCAATGAATTTTACTATTTTCTCTATGCTATTTGGTGGTGGGTGTGGGTGGGGAAACAATTTCTTCAGAAAAGCAAAAGCTCAGACTCAGCGACTCAGAACGATATTTTTTTATGATTACGGCTTATGTACGCTTACTTTCCAGTCGCGTACGCTTACCGGTTATAATTATAAAGCCAGAAAAAGATTTCTATGGACAATAAAAGTGAAAGTTTGTA
Organism: Xenylla mediterranea; assembly: GCA_034700645.1. Classification (NCBI taxonomy): domain Eukaryota; kingdom Metazoa; phylum Arthropoda; class Collembola; order Poduromorpha; family Hypogastruridae; genus Xenylla; species Xenylla mediterranea. The sequence goes on along the minus strand of JAQGCY010000776.1, from coordinate 10,125 downwards.
GTCGTACATGGTAATTGATAAAACAGGTAAAATAACCAAAAACTATTGATAATAAATATTTTTACAAACAGCGATTAGTCTTTATTCAGATTCCATAAATTTTGGTATATTACTATTTCAGTTTTAATACAGTGAGAATTTTAATATTTCTTCTTGTCCAAGTACTTAATGTAATCAATCATATTTTTCTTAATTTGTACTGGTTTCCCAGTAATGACAAAGCCTGTATCACTACTTGCATGAGTTGAATGTAATTTGGACTTGCTAGGTTTTCTTGTTGTAGCACTTGGGCTTGAAACAAGATAATTATAATAATTTAGTCCAGAAGTATGAGGAACCACAGGTTCTCCTGGATATCGGAAGCGATCGTCTTTAATATTTCCATTCACGTTTGTATGTGAAGTCGTAAATGGAATTCCAAAAGATTTCTTTTCATTTGAATTATCACCAATATTGTTGGAATCAAATGGACCAACGTGTGTCATATGCATTTCACGGATAAATCTTGCATTGGCAAGAATTTCCCGGAGCTGATGGTGTCGATCATTGAGACAACCTGCATGACGTTAGTTTTGAATTATCAATCAGACGCTTCGAATCAACTACCAATAGCATTACCGAGAAATGAATTTAGCTTAACACCATTGAATTCGCCATTAGCGTGACAACAGTCCTCCCGATTAGCATAAACTGGACCATCACTCCAAATTAAATCGTATCCTCCAATTCGTTTTTCAAACCCAGTCAATCTTTACAATGTGAAAGAGACAATTTTTGTCTTTACGAAAACTAAAACTGAAATCTTAAGACTTACCGTTTCTCAAGGTCCAAAACATGTATAGTATCATCGATAAGGCTGGATTTTAAACGGTAATCGTGTTCACTGGATGGAGTAAATGCCGGCGAAGCATTGACTTCTAAAAGCCATCTAGAAATTCACACAATTATTTTATGTGTTGAATTTATGACGTTTACAAAGTAAGAAATTATGACTTACGGCCGGACAGTGTCATCAATTAGAACATCGAAACCATATATTTCGAAACAATGCTTGTCTTGAATAATTTGTTTATGAACGCTTTGGAGTGTCCGAATTACAATGTTATCAATTTGATTCATTAAGTCTTGTATCTTTTCACGCCCATGGCAGGATGTCAAATACTCTCTCAAATCTCGTAATGACCATTTAGATCCCTATAAATAAGACAAATGTTTTAAACTTTTTTCAGTTTTCACGATTAAATTAAGAATTGTGTTACTCGTTCAGCGTTGTAATCTTCGGCTGTCTTTTGCACCGCTATAAGTTAGGAAATAATAACATCAACAGCCAAAACGTATAAAAAATGACAACACACATACCTATGTTTGTTAAATGAATTTGTAAATCTTCGAGAGATTTCAATGAAAATTGCCCTAAAAGTAATAAAATTTGAATATTTAGATGGTGATGCTCTGTAACTAAATTACTAACAATATTCAATATTGAGATTAAATAGTATTCTGTTCTTACCTCCGCTAAACCTAGCAAACCCTTCTCGGTAAACCCAAGCTTTAAGTGGAATGTGCTACGAAATAGTTAAAATAAAAGCTGAGATACTAATTACAAGCAAGCAAGAAATAAAGATAACTTACTGATGTAACAAGGACATAAAACCGTATATCGAATTTCTTGCCACCAATTAAGTAAGGATTCGTGATGTAGCGTTGGACCACATAGATTTCGTGCTTCCCATGTTCAGTTTTCTGGAGATCCGCAGGGTTTGAAGTGGTAGCATTAATTGTAACAGCGTTGAACATATTGTCTGTAAGCGATGTAAGATTATCTTGTGAAGACGATCCAGCAGCGGAGGTATCGGTAGGTGGAAACTTATTGAGAACTGCAGCATCAGCGGCTTCAGCTCGAGAGGGGTCCTGTTTCTCGACAACGTCACTTGATTTTGAATGTTGCTGTTGCCCTTGTACGGAACCTTGTGCGTGATTTTCATTTAACTCAGATCGCCCTCGCCAGTCAAAGTAATCCTTTAATCTACAAATAAATAAATATCAATCAATATGACGCATTAATAATAAAAGGAAAACTAATATTAAGGACTACCTCTGGAAAATAAAAATGCCCCGACCTTGAGCTCCTGCTGCTGGCTTGATTATCCATAATGATCCAGGATTAAGTCGAAACTCATTCAAGAAAAGTGGCTGCTCACTCTAAAGTATTAATTTCGAATTCCAAGCAAAACATATTTAGCTTTCAAAATCAAAACTTAGAAGATTTCTTACTGGTAGTACAAATGTTGTCGGATAAAAATTGCACTTCTCCGCTTCAGCCTTCCCAAAGATTTTTTCAATACGATATCTATAGATAAGGGATTTAACTGATTGATATTACATTTTATTGATGTAAATGTATTTAAGTAGTTTCACTTATCCTGCTTTACCTGAGACGTTTTAAGTTTTTAACCATTAAGTTTTTTCTGGAAATCTCAAAGCAGTTACGAAAATGGGCCAGTCGTTGTCCATCATTTAACTGCCGATAGCTGTTAGAGAAGATGTCTCGAAATTGGACCATGTCACAGAAAAAAATATCCCAATCATCTTGGTTATCCTCCACCTGAATTAATTTATTAGAATTTGAAGTTTATAAAAAAGTATATTTAATTTTTTACCTCAACCCATCCACGCCTTTTCATCACATCGCAAACCGTGGCAGAATAAGTACACTTATACTTAAATATTTTAGGGTCGACAGTATCCAAAACATCCGTGCGATCTCGCTCTGAACTAATCTCAACCAATGATTTGCTGGTAGTTTTACCAAAACTATTGATGTGATGCATTCTATTAATCCACGTCAGGGGAAGATTATTGTCCTATGGTGCTACTGCCAAGTTGCAAAAATATGCAAATAAAATGTTAAATTACCAAATTCGATCAATTGTTAAACAAACGGGTAATCCATAAAAGCGTCATTGATGGTTTCCTTAGCAACGTTGAAGAATGGGTTGCTTTGCTGGAAAAATTTGCTTTCTTATTTTTTAGCTTGTGTCATTTCGTCTTTTAATTCAAAGTTATTTGTAATAATTTTGCTAAACACTTGTGTTACTTGAACCTAGCTCCAATACAATTGTGCAAACTTATGGCTTTAAAGAAAGGAAGTCGTGGTGGATCACCTTCTGGATCTACCGGATCTATTCCAGTAGCAAAAGCATCAAGTGAACTTCATGAGAAATATGTGAACGAGAAAAAGAAAACTGGAATTTTTCGCAAAAACTCCAAGTCTAAACCAAAAAATAAACATCTTGCTCCATCGTCAACACAATCTATTCTTCAGGAAAATGATTCTAGTATCACATCCTTTAACTCTGAAAAAGAAAATAAGCGTCGTCGGCATCACAGACGAAAACATTCAGATGAGTCCTTGTCAGAATTTTCTGAGGTACCGGAAGACGTGACAAACTGTGGAAACTGTTGCTGGCATCATACAAAAGGTTTCTTCTTGCTATTGGCTCTGCTGGTAAATACTTAAGAAAATACCTTTAACCATTCGAAATTATTTATTTTAATACTCGTAAATTTATTTTTACACTTGGAACATTAGATTTACCATTTTCTTTGCTTCGTTGTCATCATGGCTTTGGGACTGGGTATGGGAATACTTTTTGCTGTTCTTCATGACTTTTTTTGGAATGATTCTATGGATCCATTTTGGCAATTATATGTAACACTTATGACAATTGTTGTGGTCATTGAAGTATATTTTCGTATCGGAATTGAAACCATTTTGTACACTTGGATCGACAAGCTTCAAAAACAGTTTGCTGTAGAATTGTTTTACGTAAGCTACTTATATATTACCGTCGAGCTATATAATTTAATGCTTATTATTTCACAATTTTCAATGTGGCCTTAGATTCCACGGGTTATCTACTTTCTTTGCTACATTGCATGCAGTTTTATTGTTTATTTTTCCTATTACCACACCCACCATGGTGAAGGCTCAAAAAAACATGACCACTCCGAAAACCACAAAGAAGAAGCATTAGCTTCACCGTTGTCTCTTAGTCAAACCAACGGCGAATTACATTTCACTTTGATGTTTACAATTTGTCTTTGCTTGATGGAATATTTGATGAGCAAGGAAAATGATTGGGTGCTTCACCGTAAAATAACTATCGAGTCTGGAAACCCGGATCCGTTGCACCGTGGTGGTATTGGGAATTTCATTTTATATTTGGTATGAATCCCTAATATTCATAATTTCATAATTACGACAATATAATAACTGAACATTGTTCTAATAGGCTGTTCATATTGTATTAACTGCAGTATACACACTCCCACTTGTCGGAATGGTCTTCCTTATGCGACAAGTTCAAGCTGGTGCCAGTTTCGTCTTTTTTACCACAGTTTTTATTGCGATTTTAGTTGGCATAAGTGCTATTTTCATTGAACGTCGGAGTCCATTCCCTACAAAACCAAATGAACCTCCGAGTTATCCGTATGAGGTAATTAAAATTAAGTTTCTATTGATCTTATTAAATGATTCTAAAAATATGCTTCAATTTTCAGAATCATTTAAGAATCCGCGTTGCAATATTTCAACTTTTTTTGCTTCCTCTCGCTGCTGGAAGATACTTTAATGGAAACGAAGAAGCTGTATTGAGCGCTCAAAGTGATGATTTTCTTTTCTTTACTGTCGAAATTTCCATTGGGATTATACAAGCTATAAAGATATTTGGAAATTGGGTATTTATTTTGAACGAATACTTACGAAGACGCCGAGAAGAAGCTAAAGCTGAGGAGCCAATGGAATACTACGGTTACGGTCCAACCTTGCATCCCCGTGAGCCTGTAGTGAGTACAGCAAGTGTAGCAAGTATTGGTATTGATCCAAAAAGTAATGAGACATTGATTTCGGAGAAACCAGAGGAAACCGAAATCCCCACAGAAGTTATTGCGGAGCCTCCTGCATCTTTCCTTCCACAGAAATCATCACACGTTCCTTCTGAAATAGTACCAGAATCCCCAAAACCTTCAACTCACGAAGTTTCCAAGGCTGATCTAACACCGGTTGAGAGTAAAGTTGAATCTCCTCCACCAAGCGGAACTGTAACTCCAACAACAATTGCTCCCGAAAGCGGATCTCTAACTCCAACTGCCCCTCCTACCCGAAGTGGATCTGTAACTCCAATTACTCCAGGATCAAAGAGCGGAGTAATTACTCCTGGGTCAAAGAGCGGAGTATCAACACCTCGATCTCGAACACCTAAATCCGGAAGTTCTTCTGCAATTGCACCATCTTCAGCTTCTTCTGTACCAACACGCTTATCTTCTAAAAATTCTGGACCTCATTACTCCAGAAAATACATCAGTTAAACAAAAAGGGAATCGGAATCTCGGGATCAGAAATATAGTTCCCTCTTCAAAATTATCAAAATTTCCAAATTCAATAATATTCCAAATTAACTCATTCCTTAGCCTTCACATACTAAAATACACAAATACTTCGCGTCCAGTCCCAAGCCCAACCTTTATGAACAGATGTAGCTTTCTAAAACAGAACATATATCAAGCATAATATTGCAATCCATTTTCCAATTACAATAATCAGTACTTCAATATCAATAATAATAATTAATTATCCTTAATTCCAATCGGACCGGCTTCATATTCATATGATATCTTTTCTTCGCTACTAGCGCTTTTAACATTTTTGCCAAAATGTATTATCAGCGTTTCGCAATTTTATTGTCGCTTCATATTCACCGTGTGATTTCATCCATCAAGAGAATCTCAAGCAAGCGGTGCGGCAGGAATTTGCAATTCTACCTAGGCTCAACTAATCACCTCATTTCATTAGCATTTAGCACACAGGTTTAATGCAATTCAAGGAAACAAATATGCAAAAACAAGAATTCTGCAGAATCTCTGGGTTCCATTCTCGTTGCAAAAAAAAATTGTTTAGCGTCCTTCCATAAATGCTTTGCTTTGTTTCATTAGGGGAAGTACAGTAGCATTAGCGCGCGAAGCAATGTTATGTTCCATTCTCATATTCCATCAAATAATCAACAGAATTTCTCCCCTAAAAGAATACTTTTTTCTCCATTCATATTCTACGAGTTGTCCTTGTCTAACCGAGACGAGACGACGAGAGTTAATTTCTTGAATTCTTGAAACCAAAAATAAAGTGAATTTGAGTAATAATTGTAATTGACTCCGCTCAATTTTTTCATTTTTTTTAAACAATTTATCGATTGTCAGTTTTGTGTTGTCTTTGATTGTGTGTGTGTGGTATTCAATCAATTAAACCATATTTTTGTAACTGGATTCATTAGTTTTATTTAGTTATTTGGAAGTTATTTTGGGTGGGTTAAACTGAACGCTTAAGATTGTGAGCCGCTGATTAATCTCTTAAACGTCCTTTGGAATTATTTTTTGTGAGAAGAAAAATCAGGTAATTTAAGCAGTAACAATAAGTAATTGAATTGATTGACATTGATTGTATCTAAAAAGTATAAACGACATAATGCAATGCCCTACAGAACCAATAGCACTAGCAGCCAATAGTCATGGATGGTCAAAATAATGAAAATGAACCCCATTCTTCTAACTCTACTAACCCAGACATGATGGAAGAAGAAGATGAAACAATTAGTATTGAGGAAATACTTGCTGGAATTGCTGAAAATGAAAGTACTGCAGCTGCTGTACTTGGTGGATCTGATAATGAGCACTGCTCTTATGATAAGGTAAACGCTTGTGCCTAAAACAATCTTCTTGAAGGATTAATAACAAGTTCGTGAAAATGTATTGTATTATAAAGTAAAACTTTCTTTTGATTTTAATCCAGGGTTATGTTAAACGCCAAGCATTATATGCCTGTCTTACTTGTAATGATCCAAAGTCTCCAGATTTTAAACCAGCTGGTCTTTGTCTTGCTTGTACTTTAAAGTGTCATTCTGACCATGAACTAGTAGAACTTTACACGAAAAGGTAACCTAATTAAGAGCTCAATAATCAATTGTAGTTAGTTTGACATATTCTAAAACACTAAAAAATCATGTTCTTATGTTCTTAATTTAGAAACTTCCGATGCGATTGTGGGACATCCAAGTTTCCAAATGTTCTTTGTACTTTGCAGCCAGTAAGAAATTATATGACTATCATTATTTGACTCTTTGTGAAAGTCTTCTAATGTTGAAATGTTTTCTAATTAGATTAAAGATGAAGTTAATGAGAAAAACAGTTATAATCACAACTTTCAAGGGGTCTACTGCATTTGTAACCGTCCTTATCCTGATGCAGAAGAAGAAGATGACGAAGATGAGATGATTCAATGTGTGATTTGTGAAGATTGGTTACATGGCCGGGTATAAATTCCATATTGGAAAAGATTAAGTTTATTACTTAATTATTTACTTATAAATTTATAAATTCCTTTTCCAGCATATGAACAATGACGAGGTTGATACAGAGACTGATATTAATGAGGCTGAATTTATCTGTGAGAGCTGTGCAAAAAAGAATAATTTCTTAACACATTACTACAACCAATTGCAACTCCAAGGCAAGCAGAGTTTTTTAAATATACTGACAAGCTTAAAACTATGTAATTTAATACTTTGTTTACAGTAATTAAATCCGATGAGAATGAGGCTAGTGTTAATGATCCCACTGAAAACCTGGTATCGGAACCCGTATCATGCGCCGATGAAACCAATCAAGTTCCACCTGAACATAAAGAGGTTGCTAAAGACCTAGTTAAAGTCGATAAATCAGGAATGGGGTCCGATGATAGTTCAAGTCAGGACTCTGGATTAGTTCTCGTTGATGAAATCCCAGAACGCAAAAGTATTAAACGTCCCCATTCACCAGGGGATACTTGTCTCCTTCAAACAGTTTTTAATTCCCAATGTGAATTTAATGGTGGGACTTGGTGGAAAAAAGATTGGAGGTTGGACCTTTGCAGATGTTCAAGTTGCATGGTAAAACATTCTAGGTTAGTGGTTAATAAGCATACTGAATTTACTTTTATTCAATATTTTAGAAAGTCTATGAAGAAAACAATTTAACGTTTTTATTGGACAATGAAGATCTTCTGGAGGTTTATGAAGCAAAAGGAAAAGAAAAGGGGTGCTCAACAGAACAATTTGAACAAAAATTAATTGAATCTACTATGAGTCGACTCGACCATGTTGGCAAGATCGAATTTCTTCATGGTAAGAGCGAAATTTTTCAAGTAATTGAAAAAAATATCGATGGTTTTACTTATTGCGATAAATATAGGAGTTCAAGACCTTAAGCAAGGCCTCTCTGAACTTTTGAGACGAGTTGGTGAATCGGGCCGTGCACTTACACAGCACGATGTCCATACATTTTTTGATGAACTTCAAGCAAAACGACGCAGAATGAATTAACTAGCGAAGAAATAGATAACCCACCCAAAACTTCCAAGAAGTCAAGAACAAGTAAATAATTTCAAAATTGCCCAGTAAATTAGTAATCGTCATAACTTGCACCAGTAAATTAGCACGAGTATATTCATAATTAATAATCTCATTGTACCTTACTCAATAGTAGGTAGTGCAGTAATAATAAAATTTGAATTTAGCATTCCATTTCGGGTAGGTATTCTTGCTTTACTTAAATTGTTATCCCAAGAAATAGAATATGCACAAAATGTTCAAGTTCTCCAATTATCCGTTTCCTAATTTGTATTGGAATGGATTATAGGTTAATTCTTTATACTCGCATAATTTCCATTAGTATAAGCAAAGAGTTATCTTACTTCTTTGAGTATAAGCCATAAGGGTGTTGATTTTTTTGGGATATACATATTACATATGTATAAATAAGTTTTTGTTCCGCGAGTTATCAATAATTAGAAATAAATTTGTGAGCTTTTATTTAAAAGCATTTTGCTATTCAATTAAACGATTTTCGTAACACTTTTATTTGAGCTAAAAGGCACTACATGTATTCGTAATAGTTCACATTTCATATTATTTTACATTTTTTATATTTTAGTAGTAATTATAAATTCATAGTTCATTTTTAAGTTGCACGTCTCGTTTTATCCTGTCTTGGGACCCAAAGGATTTGAAGCAGAGTATTGAAGTTTTGCAAACGCCATTCCAAAATCTGCGTCTCCACCAGCACCTCCTTCACCTGCATCTTCTCCCCACATTGGAAAATCTGGAATTGCTGCTCGAGCATCTGGTGGTGGTGGAAGAATCATAAAAGGAATGTCCCAATTTTTCTTTCCTGTTCCGTCGTAAAACCATCCATATTGTCCGGTCCCCAAAATATGATATCCAAACCCTCCAGGCCAAATCATAGAACGAATCAAAGCAAACGTTTCACCGGCGTCAAGTTGAATCGACCAAGAACCTTATTCAAGTAAGGACAATAACTAAAATTATGAGTGCTTAAAACAAAAACACAAAGTAAATCATACCAAGTGGTTGATCTGAAGCGATTGGATCCAAAAAATCCAAGGTCAAATCATAATCTGCTCGACCAACGAGAGCTTTATCAATCAATGTTTTACAAGGGGCCAAATGGTAGTACGAGGTGTATTGTGAAGCTTGATGTGGGGGAAGTCCTAAAAGATTAAATTAATTCGTTAATGACTTTTTCACATAATGCCACCTTCGTTCAGCGTCAAGCTAATTCAAGAATTTACCCGAAAAATATTTATTTTCCCATACAATTCCAGTTGGATGTTTCATAAGTGCACCTCGGGGAACTGCAGCAGCTTCGTTATTAATGGCAAAAACAGTGGCAAATAAACGCTCTTCTTCCTTAATGAATGCCTTTGAGTGAATGATAAGACATAGTTTAACTGCTTTGGCTTTAATTATGTTATGCTATTGGAAAATGATTTACCCATTGTTCACCCTCTTCAAGTTCATCAGTATTGTCTGCAGTACACTCAGTTTCAGAATCTGCTGTAGGATCTCCAATAAAACGTCCCTTTGCAGAAAGTGCAAGTTCCATGACCAACTCAAGGTTCGAGGGCTCAGACAACAAAACCCATTTGTGACCCAAATTAGTACTTGAAAGAAAAAGTAAGATATGATTAATTTACCAGTTACCAGAATGAGTTAAAATAAATATACTCGTCTTAGT
>JAQGCY010000775.1:0-14169 GCA_034700645.1 Xenylla mediterranea | reverse complement strand
ATTCCATTGCATTCATCCCGTTAAATTACATAATTTATTAATCATTCATATAAACAGAAAAATAAGGAAGCTTTTGATCAGATTACTTTGAAGTAGACGACTTTGGGAATTTTTTTTCCTATGAGTTGGATTTCCTTGGTCTTGGATTTCATCAGTTTATATGCATCAAGGCTAATTACTTGTTTTACTTAAATGAGCATAAACATAGTTGGTGTTGGTAGTTTATGAAATGTTATGTAGAGTAGAATTGTAAATCGTAGTTTTTGCAAATGAAGATGAAAAAGTCTGACAATGAAAATTTACCACTATAGTGTAAACTATCTCATAAATCTTTTGTCTGAATAATCTGCATATAAATGCAGAAATCAGAATATCATAAAATTCAGACAAATTTTAATTTGGGCAAAAAGAAGATGTTTATAGGAAACACAGGATTATAATTAAGATTACAGTATTTAGTTTATGATGACAAGTTAATGATATGTGTATATGTAAATTTCTAAATTATGCACGCTATAAAATTTTAAAAGCTTTTTCTGTGTATGACGTTATCTATCTATTATCTACAAATCTATAAAAGAAAAAATATTTTGTACGAGTTCTGATTGTTCTTAGATTGGATTAATCACAATATTTGCAAATGCAAGCAGTAGGTACTAATTAATGATGCATTTGCAGAATTGGAATTACAAAGTCAAAATAGTAAGCCACTTACCCTAAAAATTGAAAGGTAATCAAGAATTACAAAAATGTATTTGCTTGTACCAAAAGCACCTTATGTGACAAAAAATACAAGATTACGTGAGTGGATTATGGAATCAAATGACAATTTGTACTTTAACTTTTTGTTTTACAATAGATACAAATAAAAATGTAAGTACTTGAAGTACCCTACAATAATTCAAAATGTTAACTGATAAAAATTAAGGTAAAACAAAAGGAACAAGCAATTTAAATTACGTATACAAACTACACTTACAGAAACATTAAGATCATAAATAACAAATTAATCAAAATAGTACAAGGTGAAATTTAAATATCAAAAAGGGTTGAACGCTTAAGCTTTCTTCTTCTCAATTTTCCGACGTTTTGCTTTATTTCTACCCTCAACGTTTAAGCTTTCGAAATCTAAAGCCGCAGGAACAGTTGACCCTATAAAATTTCGCATTATCAAAGTTCATTTAAATGAGCTATAAAGAAGCTAATGATGAAATGCTTGACTCCTGACCTGGAAGCTCATTTGCTCCATTGCAATTGTTAATCCAATCTTGAACTTCATCATATTTGCACCTTGTTTGCTGCAAGTGTTCTGTCCAACCTGAATTTGCTGCAAAAAAAAAACAATCGATTAGTTACAAAACAACGTTTTACCATTTTTCATTACTTACAATCATCGGAATCTTGGCTTTCAATTGACGGATCTACGAATGAGGGTTTTGGATCTCCAGCAAATGATTTCAAAACTAAAGCTATTTTGGAAAACATCAAAGTCTTAATTGCACTAATAATTCCAGGTCCAACGCCTGGTTTTTCGCTTCTTTTAGCTTGTTTGGCATCTACAACAGATACAGAATCTAATTCCATGCAATATAAACACTCTGGAAGATTAGTGTCAACGCCACTGTCACTGTTGACTGTTGCCCCACAAGTTGGACACTCATCAGAATCAGACTCATTATTGATCTGCGGAAGAGATCGCTTTCGCTTGCCCATAACGATTTTTAACAATTACAAACCAAAAATTCTTTAAAATGGTTATAACTATAAGGCTCAAGGGACTACGAAAATTTTCGTGCAGTTCATAAATGGGAGAAACTTTAAAGAACAAAGGGCTTTATGTATTTCAACCCGATTTTAACTTTTAAGGCTTGCCTCTACAAGGTCCCTACAAGTTGTGTTTCGCAAGGTTCGAAGTAAAAGTTCTGAAAAAACTCCAAGTAAATCATTTTATTAGTACATCAAGACTTAATTCATTAACAATACTTAAATTAGACGCTCAATAATTAATCACCTATTACTTAACAGACAATTCACTTCACTGTTTAGAATTACATATTTTTGGAAAGTTGTTAACTAAGAATTATATATCACACTTTTGTTTTTTAAAATTATAGGTATTATGTTCCGTTTGAATAATTATCTCCAATCAATCCATTACAAGGTTTAATTCATTTGAACAAAGTCTTCACCCACAGCCCAAGAAATCCGATTTCCCAAATATTCATTAATAATTGCCTACAAAAGATACAAAAAAGGAAATTAAAATTGTATCGTTAAATAGAATTTATTTTGATTATCTCCTCGTACATCATATTCCTGGTCCAAAGTATTGTTGGAGTACTGGAAATGTCTCAACACCTAAGCATATAAAATTAACGATTACTCTACAATGACATACTTGGCCATGGTCAAAGGTAAATTCTAAAAGCTTCATCTTATAACAGTTCAAAACTTATTACCTGGAAACTTGGTTTCAAAAGCTTGACAGTTCTTCCTAAAAGATTTTCCGTTTCAACTAAATCCTTTTGGAGTTCACGACTTTGTTCTTCAAGATTTCGTTCACGAAGTATTGACATTTCCAAGTTACTCTAAAAAACAATCCATTTAAACATGACACTTTAAAACAAACGCAATCAAAGTTGATACCTTTAGTTTCCGGTATTCCATTGCATCTAATCTAATTCTCCTCCTTTTATTCTTGATGTTTGGTTTGAGCAAATTTTCTTTTTCATCTAATTTTTGTTCATAAATGTTCTTACGCTGTTGCAACATAGTCACACGGGATTTAAGTGATTGAGCTCCCCGTTTCATTCGTTCAAGTGCTTTGGATCCCGTAGAATCCATCGGGTTCATTGCAATGGCAGACACCAATCTTGTAGACTTTTGTTCATATTTCATTCGGGTTTTGATTTCTTCTAATTCAGTTTCTAATAAAAGACGTCGAACTTCATCTCTTTCTTCAATTAGCTGGTTGTCATCATCTATGACAAATGTTTTATTTAATAAAGAGGTTTGTTCATGGATTGCTGCTGTAAGATCGTCGGGCATTGGTTGAGGAGTACTTTCATTTGAACAGTCATCATCAAAAAAGTTTCCAGCAAACGAAAACTAAGTGAGGTAAATATAGTACTGTACGATAATTTAATTAAACAAAATTTAAAAGTTTTGCTAACATTATGCTCATTTAATCCAGTCGAACAATCTTCCTTTGATTTAGAGCACGTACATTTAGCTTCTTTCTCAGACAATGCTTTAGCTAGAGCTTCAATCTTCTGGTTCATTTCTTCTACAATATGACCATATTCGGCAACACGAGCTCCCACAGTAATGGTGTTTTGTTTGATCTATAAATTAATTTGAAAAAGTCTAGTTGAATCACCCGATATTTTGCAGTTGTAGGAGAAACGATAATAATTACCTGGAATCTAATATTTTTAGCTCGATTTGCATACTTCAGAGTATTAAAGGAATCTTCATATGAAATATCTGAAGGTCCAACATTAGCAATCATTACAGTTTTACATTTTCCACCCAAAGCATCTTTCAAGATTCTTGTTAGTTTAGAATCACGATATGGAATATGAGTTTTCCCATCTGCTAACCCATTAATACAATTTGCTAAAGCTAATAATGACTTATTAATTGCTGCTCCTTCTCGAAACCTCGCTCCAACAAACCCTGTAGCTGAACCTTTTTCCGAACCAGCTAGATCTACCATGACTAATTTTGCAGATCTGAAATTATCTTGCAAGTTCATATGATGATGGGTAAGATTAATGTGCACCTAGTGCAAAAAAAGATTAAATTCACAGAAATAGATAAAGCAAAGATGTTGGATTCTCACTTGAAACACTGCATGAGATCTAGATGATTCTGCATTGTGGTCCGTGGGATGTTGAGATCTACGAGAATTTCCAAAACTTAACATTTGAAGAAGCTCTTCTGGAGTTTTGGGCCTATGTGTAGAAAGGTTTGAGATAGATACTCCATTGCCATGCTCGCGAATATCTAGAATCAGATTTTCGTGATTCTCTGTAGAATTCCGAATGGTACTAAGTAAATCTCTAATAGTTTCATTGTAAACCTTAATAAAAAAATAAATCGAGTTAAACTTTTGCTTTCTTCATCTCTATAAGAAATATGATTATGTTGTGTAATTACCTCAAGGTATGAAATTGATACTTCGGTTTTGTAATCATTTTGTAGATGCTCTAAGCGATCATACAATTCTTTTACAGTTAGATAAGTCAGGCCAGGATTTTCTGGGTTTCCCAACATTGTAAAAGTTTTACCAGATCCGGTAGCACCATATGCAAATACTGTAAAAATAAAATCCCAATATGAAAAGTAAATATAATTAGTAATCAATAATCATACCAGAACAATTGTATCCCTCTAACAGTGTTCCAATAATAGGCTTAATTGTTCCTTCAAATAGTTCTTTATTTGAGTGTTTAGGACCATATACTCGATCAAATGCAAACTTCTTGTCTCGATTTGGTCTTTTGAGTACATTTCCAGCTATGACATGAATCAGATAAGAAGCCAACCATTAGCATAAAGCTTGGTAGTTTAATTTTAAATGCTTTAACTTACTATTCTGTTTAACTCCATGAAAGAAAAATTCATTTTCATCTTCAGGTGGATCAAAGACAATGAGTTGTTCATCGACAGCTTCAACCACGATTCTAAAACAAAATAAGTGAATTATTGACCATCATATTTTTCAGGGATGAATTTAAATTAAAGTCATTAATTAACTACCTTCGAGCAGGACCATTTTCACGGCCCAATGGCGGACGTACTCTGACAACGACATTAATATTTCCTCTTTGTACATTTGCAGATTCCAAAGCAGAAGATCCGATTGGTACAAATTTACTGGATACATGATTCGAGCGTATTCCTAAGCTAGTTTTAGGACGTGTACGATTAGTAAGAACAGGTCTTTGAGGAGTTCTTACGATTAACTGTGTGGTGGGACGAAACCTTTTGTTAGGACTATTGAGATAATTAGTACGGACGAGTGAATGTTTCCGGGATGCTGATGATCTAGCATTATTCCATTTGTTGGGTGTATTGTGGGAAGACATCTTTGGTAACTGTAATTGATACTAGGAATTAGTTTTCTCGACTTGCTGCTTACTAATTGAAATGGAACTTCAAAAAATCATTTCTGTTGGTTTGTAATCAGATTTCGTTGATTTATTTTGTACAAGCTAACCAATCGTTATTGTACCATCATACAAAATTCCATAGAAACATCAACTCATTTATCATTAACCTGTACTATTTCTGCTAGTGTAATTTTCCTAAAACCAGAGCTTCCGAAATGCCATCAATCAAATCATTCCAAGTTCAATTTTGCTTTAGGTAAATTTTATGAAAGCACATAATCTTGTTAA
Source organism: Xenylla mediterranea (assembly GCA_034700645.1). Taxonomy (NCBI): domain Eukaryota; kingdom Metazoa; phylum Arthropoda; class Collembola; order Poduromorpha; family Hypogastruridae; genus Xenylla; species Xenylla mediterranea. The sequence goes on along the minus strand of JAQGCY010000775.1, from coordinate 8,764 downwards.
AAATCTAGCAAAATCTAGGATTGGCTATCTATTCATTTGTACTAGCTGGAAGCAAGGCGATTATGCAACTTGTACTTGTACTTCCAAAGCATTGTTGTATGTAATGTATGAGACATGAGTTACAAATCTTTTAAAAATTAAAACATCTTTAACATTAGAATTCAGGATCTGAGTTATTTCTCACGCTTTAATTATTCCATTCTCATGTAATACAAATTATGATGTAAAAGATGAGCAAAATAATTTGATATTCACACTTATATCAAAACAATAAAAGTTGGAATGGAACTGTGAGAATATGTCATCGATTTGGCACTTCTGTGACAGGTCAGGGCTATTGGATTATATTGTATAAACTTTTAACATGGTCCTCGTATGAAGTGTAAAATTGGATTGTTTATCTATTCCAGAATCATTTAATTAATAAATGCTACATCATATTCGGTTTCGGAGTCTTAGTCGAAAGTAAACATGCCTTTTGAACTCAAATATTTCGACCTTCCATCATTTTTGCTTCTAATTTTATTTGTATCGGTGTTATTCCTGTATTTTACGGTGACAAGGGATAAAAAGCTGAAATGGCCTCCTGGACCAAAAGGAATTCCATTCATTGGATTCTTGATTTATTTTGTTCAAGGGAAAAATTATCCTAAACGTTTGCTACAATTGAAGCAAAAATATGGAAAAATTGCAACTGTTCAAATGGGATCATTCAAGTATGTAAAAAAAATCAGTTTGGTTAATGAAATTACGTTACTTTACCTGTAACCTTTAGATGCATTTTTCTGAACGATTATCACCTTATAAAGAAAGCTTGGTCCGATCCAAGATTCTGTTCTCGTCCGGCTATACCAGCCACACTTGATAGAACTTCTGAATATATCATTGCTGATAGCAGGTTCATAGGAGGTTAGCCGGACAGAGAAAATGCATACTTTGAAATGGTGGTTTAATCTTTAATTTTGTTCAAAACTTTAGGCATTATTTTCAATAGTGGAGAAAACTTTACTAAGCAGCGTCGATTTGCTCTTATAACTTTGAAAGAAATGGGAATGGGCAATAGGAATATAATGGAAAGCTTAATTCAAGAAGAAGTCATTCAGTTAATTCAAAAGCTAAAACAAGCTGGAAGTAAACCCTTATCAACAAGGCATAATTTCCATATTGCATCCTTAAATGCATTATGGCGAATTACAACAGGAAAGAAAATACCTGACAACGATTTAGTTATTAGTCACATTGCAGAATCGTTAGGAAGGTAAACTAAGAACTTTTCTTGACATCAATGCTTATTTCTGCAATATATTTATTATTACAGGAATCTAGAACTTAATCATGGTGCAAAAGCTGGAATATTTATGCCCTGGTTAACAAAATTATTTCCATCACTATCTGGCTGGACCCAATATGTCAAAGAATCAAATGAAATTTATCGTTTTTGGTTAACTTATGCCAGACAACGGATGAAAGAATTGGATACAAATCCTATTCCTGATAGTTTTGTTCATGCCTACTTAACTCAAGCCAGGAAATCTACAGATTTGGAATCTTTATCTTTTAGAATGTTTGCAGGTAGTAGGACATTATTGTAGTTTTTCATATTTTTTTTACTGGAAACCTTAGAACTATTTTATATCTAAAATAGACTACTCACTAGCCTGTGTTTTGCAAGATTTATTTGTTGCTGGAATGGAAACTGTAAGTACAACATTGAGTTGGTCATTTTTATTGTTGGCTATATTTCCGGAAGTACAAGACAAATTGTACAATGAAATTAAAAATATAATTGGGGATGCTACTGTGCGAATACCGTCATTGGCAGACAGAAACAAGTAATTTTTTTTTCATGCATAATAGTAAGATTGGACGTAACTGTCCTCGTCTTTTACTTTAGGATGCTTTATACAGAAGCCACAATCCATGAAATCTTAAGATTTTCTAGCCTTGCTCCTCTTGGATTTCTTCACACTACTACAGAAGATGTTGAATTTGCTGGATATAATATTCCAAAGGATACAATCATACTATCAAACATTAGTGCAATTCATAATGATCCCGAGTATTGGGGAGATCCAGAAAACTTTAGACCTGAACGTTGGATAAATCAGGATAACACGCTAATAAGACATGAATCGTATTTGCCATTTTCTTATGGAAAAAGACAATGTATTGGAGAAAATTTGGCAAAAGATGAATTGTTTCTTTTTATAACTGGTATAATTCAAGTTTTCAAAGTTAAAGTAAATGATCCACCAGAATCTCTGATTCCAAACATTGGGGTTTCCGCTGTCCCCAAACCTCATACATTAAGATATTATGAAAGAACGGTTGATTTGATTTGTGGAATGGAATAGAAGGAATATTTATTTGATGGGACTTGTATAAAAATAATAATAATTAGTGATACATAGTAGAATGTATGGAAGTGATGATGGCAAATTAACAAAATTTCTTTCAATCCAAGATGACAACCTATCTGACTTCATTAAAAGCATGCGTTTCTTAATTTCTAACATAAGCTTCTTATGGCTCTCTGATTGGTCCAGTGAGTGGATTGTAGGGTTGTTCAACTGGATAATGGACGGATACTGGCTCACGGACTGGTTCGTATTGAAGGTTGACCACTGGCTTATCTGCGGCAATTTGAACTCCATCTTGAGCTTGGACATCATAGACAGTATCTGGTTTCTTAAGGAGAATGTTAACGTTGGTAGATCCACCACGTCCAGCTTTAAGTGCTGCACGGATAAGCTCCTCAACTCTGTAATTTGGTACAACAATATCCAAAACTTGTGGTTCACCGCTTGGGCCTTTAAGCCAAAGGATATGTTCTGAGCTCAAAGTGATTTTGTTTTGAGGTACTCCTTCACAGCTAAATTTGAAGTTTCCTGGAGATACTTCAGTTCGTCGGCATTGAACTGAGAGAGGTCCACCTCCTGGATATAAACCAGCAGAAGCAATATTTTCTTCTGTCTGATATGGTGGTCGAGTTGGTGGGGCTGGGTAGGAATATTGTGGACGTCCAAGGACCATAGCTGCACCGCTCATAACGAGCCCAACAATCTAAACAAAACAAAAAAATGCAAAATATTAGTTGAACAAATTAAACTGGTTTTAAAATTTGCAATGAGTAAATGAGTTCACTTTAAACACATTATAAAAATTCCGTTATAAAAATTTGACGTGTAAAAGAAAACTTGTTTTGTTTTTTTAACCCCTTTCAGTTTCATACAAGTTTATAAAATCAAATCACAAAAGGAGAACAAAAGTATTATGTAATTCTTTCTTTAAGCTGCTAAACTGTGTTAAAAATTATGTAACTTAATTGTTTTATTAGACTTTATATAATTCCAAGAGATTCCATTAAATAATTCGATTAGACTAATTTTAATTTCCCTTACCAATAGAGCGTTCATGATTTCCAAAAAAATCTTTATGCACAGAACAATATGCTTAGCTCAAAGGAATTTTGAACAATGATAGAATGAAGCGGAAGACAATTCACCTTATAAACCCTAGGGTCCTCACATAAATAAACTGCCCCAATAGGCTATATTATAACCAACCTTAGTAGAGGAATTTTCTTGGTAAAAATGCATGTAGTATGCATATCTTTTTGTGGTCAATTTGTTACATGATTTTTCCTTACTGCATTACATACATTCAGTCAGCGTCTTCAAGAATCAAAAAAATTTGAGGTGACCACGATTCTTAGATATTTGATAAGAACCTAAAAGTACATCTACATATGTGTTTAATATTATGGGGTAAAAACAACAAAACGTTATTGGTACACATCTAGAAGACAAGACATAATATAGAAATAAAGCCTTTTAATCATCATTTCATAAAGATTTACTTATATTACGATTGTCGATTACACAATCATAAACTTATCTTCAGAAGGTGCATCATAAATATCATAAATATACGTGCATATAGACTTTGCAAAAAAAATTACCTCAACATCAACAACTTTCTTTAACGGTACAAATAGTACAAATACACAGAATACAGTTTCATCGCATCTTCTGTCATGTCGTCGTCTTCTTAGTTCTTATTCATGATAATTCATACAAAATACAAAAATACTCACTCCTCCTGCATAAAGTCATTTCATTTCAACAATTGAAAAAGAAAAAAATTATCAAGGATTTATGGATTTAGAACGTTTAAAATAATTATTGTTGGACGGACTACTAAGTACTCGTCTTCTTCCTCCATATCAGATCAGATGAATTGTACTTGTAGATCTTCTAAATTACTTTTAACCAAAGAACAAAGCACTAAAGTGAAGATAAGTATATTGACAATAATTTTTATTTTTATTGATGCAAGGAACAATCATACAATTATACAAAGTTAAGGTGTTAAAATTGTTTAAGATTATTAAATATGATCTTGAAAGACTAAAATAATCAAGATAATTGTAGGGGATGGATGCTATGCTATTTAGTCCCTCAAGCTAGGCATAAAAAAAAAACAATGTAATATTTATTTGTCATTGCTTGAATTGAATTATACTTGTCTTTGTCGACTTAATCTAATAATTACAATCATCGTAATTTTGACTAATGCAAAAAGCAAGCTTGTCAAATCATGTCAACTATAACCATTAATTAAACAAATAGAATCTTCTTCCTTTTTCTTTATTATTTTGTGACATTAAATTATTCCGATTTCAAATATTTAAATGTTCTCATCTCTTTACGAAAGCAATTTTACTAAAAAATTAATAAAAAATTAATATTAATTACAAAATCAATGAAGTTTTGTTACATCAAACTGATTGAAAACGCTCATCGAAATATATTACGCGTTCATTGATCGACAGAAAACACATTGAACTAAATACATTGATAATTAGGTTAGTTTTTTGCATGTCTAGTAAACTGGTTACTTAACTAACTCTGCTCAGCTAGTCCAATTACAAAAAAACTAAGTTATGAAGTGATTTGCTTTGCGGTATGAAATTTGTGATGCTGAAGCGATCATTATCATAATTTTTATTGATTCATAAAAGTAATATATTCCAAATTCAATTATGTAATATGTACATACGCATCAAGTGTCGACGGCCAAAAAAAATCTAGCCGAATTCTTACTTTCGTCTCGTTTTTATTTCTAAGTAATTAAAATTCTATGTAAGTAAGGGATGATATATGTTTGACTTGAACTAGATTTGTTGAGATGATTTGGATTTGTTTTAAACATGTCAAAGGACAAGGTTAGTCTGTCCGATACGATAACGACATTTCGATCAGAATATATTAATGTTTATATATATAAGGCTTGCAATTTTGAATCATCTGCATTTTGCAAGCAATGTGCATTTCTTGTGCCTGTCCTTTATTGAGACCTTTCAAAAAATTATTTAATAGATCAAAATAAACAAAGCATATAATTCAGCATTTGACAGAAACATGTCTTTGGCATTATGGTGAGTGGTAATTTTTATAATTGAGTGTGAGACCACACATTAATAATGTGTATAATCGGAATATTTGGCAGTCAGCCTTCCGAAAACAAAGTTGGTGACACTGTAATGTAGAAATATCAATGTTTTACAAAGCTATAATTTAATTTAAGTTGGATGTTCCTGGGAAGAGAAAGTCAAAATATTGCTCGAAGATTTGGTCGAAATTTTTGGAATCCGATTGAGCAAAACCAAACTTTTGTAATATTGACTCAAAAAGTACTCAATGAAAATTGAATAGTCAATCGAACTACATAGATCTAAATATCAAATATGGTTCAGTAATGATAATAAACACCTTTCTTAAGAATACTTGAATTGCCCTCTTGAAGCATGAATGAAGGGATGACCAACGCCCTGATGTTTTCATAAAATTTAAATTGCAATTAATTTTAAATGCATTTCTTGTGTAAAATGTCAAAAGGTTTACGCATATTGAATAAATTTGAAAAAATGTTGCATTGCATTGAAATTGCCGTTTTGTAAGTGTATTTACATATTGCAGAATTTCAGATTCTTTCTGAAAGTGCAATAATTTAATTTTTTTTTGCAATAATTGCAACCGTCAAACGCTTAAAAAAATGAATAAAACAAAAATCAAATCAATAATATAACATCAGGATATCCGTATTTTGAATCTTTGACAAATAACAAAAATGTTAAGATTCGTTACGCAAAAAATCTCCATTTTAACCTCGCTTTTGTTTTACTAAAGTCTTACAGTATTAATATTATTAATCTTTTCTGTGTCAAGGACAAATCGTAGCTCGTTGGATGAAGATGATTATATTACATATTACAATTTACAAAGTGTGAGCTTCAGAGATAATTCTGGGATAATCCCCTAAGCCTAGCATGATTTTGCAGACGATTTCCACCTTTTTCTACGTATCTTTACCTTGCCAAAGGTTTTTAATTTTTTTCTTGAAATTGATCTGATTCTGACTTATGGTTATGGTCGTGTTTTAGTGAGACTCTAGGTAGTTTTTTTCTTTTTTTCCAAAGGTCAAAAATAATTCATAATTTTAGATATTTAATAAGATGTCATTATGCATAAGCCAACTCATTTGTTTTTCCCTTTGCCATGAAACTAATATTAAACTATACGCAACAATAATGCTGAAGGAAGATGAAGTTTGAAGTTGATGTAATGATAAATGATTAGTTTTCTGTACAAAATTGCAAAAATTTGACTTTTAAAACTAAAATTCTCACACTGTTCTGCTAAATGCGTCGTGATTATAATGATTAACCCATAGTTTTATAATATACACAGCAATTAGGGTGGAATATAATTTTTTTCCATTATTATTCATTCAAACTTATCGTCTTTGAACTTGAAGTAAAATAGTAATGACTAATGACAATTATTTGAATATTTTTGATTTCATTCATTGTCATTCATTCATTCTCAAAAGTTCGATATCGATTCCAAAAAAATAGTCTAAAATTAATAACTACACTATTTTCTTAAAACGTGATGATTGAGTTAACAGGAAGTTGGGAGTACTTTATTCGAATTCACCTGAAGAATAATCGTGTTTAAACAGCAAAAAATTCTATAAAAAAATAAAAATACTATAATTTAGATTTGTATCTTTATAGAATTCGTGTTTACGTTTAGTGTGTAACAACAACAAGACTAGCAAAATTTACATGCTCTTTGTCTTTGCCTGTTACAATTATTATGCACATAATAGCGTCATCGCCTATTTATTGCCAAAAATTGCCATCATAATCATAATCATAATGTATCATACTTTCATCTAAGAGAAAACAAATCGAAACATCAAGATTATTTTATTTTATTTTACTAAACAACAATTTTTCCTATCTATTTCCTATGCTAAATCGCATACACAAATACGATATTGCTTATTAGGAACATCACTTTCTAAACAAAACCCAACACAACACATCATCTTCATTAATCCAGATACAATTAATGCATTATGTGAGTAAATTTGCATTATAAATTATAATTCATTCTTTTCACTCAATTAAGTTTCTTTATTATTTTTATTTCATTATGTGACTGCACACTACTATACAAGTCAATTGTACTATTATTAAAAAATAGTTCCATTTATGTTCGTATTAATCATAAATGCAATATAACCACCTTACTCTTCCAATTCTTTAGTTTTTTATTGTAATAAAATAAAACCTTTCCTCACATACAAAATGCATTTAAAGAAACGATATTTTATTATCTTTAAACAAAACAGACAATAAAAAACTGCATAACCGTTTTTAAATACCTACAAGAAAAAAAAATCAAATGCTGAGTCATGTAACTCAACTCTTATTCTAAAAAAAATGAAGATGTAAATCACGAATTTGCTACTGAATTCTTTCTTTACTTTTCATTTGAATTTTTTTGCTTCGAATGATTAAGTTTGTAAAAAAATTGATATGATTTTAGAGAGAGAAAATTAACTATCAATTAAAAATCAGACCACGTCACATCATCATCATCACCCCAAGTCACAAAGTTTTGATCAAACTTTCAAAATTGAAGAATTAAAAATTAAGTGAAACCATCTTCAACTACTTTAAATCCATATACATAAAGATGAAAATGTTGTTTTAATATAATGTAGTGCACTTTAAAGTTTACCTTGAACCAGTTTTGAGTTTTCTTTTCATTTCATTCCACCTGTTACCTGAAGCAAATTCGCATCGCATTTGGATTTACTTAACTTAAGTACAAAGTATAATAAAATTTTGCACATTTACGAATCTAAGAATGCAAAAGTATATGCCACCTATGAACCATGTTTTTAATCAAATCGTCAATTAATTTAAGTCTTACGTCTAATTTTCACCTATTTTGACGGGTACCTTTGTCAAGTAATTAATAATATCTTTCTTGTTGCTGTTGCTTGGATTTTTTCCTCATTGTTTAAAATCTGCACGGACTTGAGTCGTCAGATTTGTTGTTTTTTCCTTTATAAATGAAGATAGATATTTAGTAATAAGAATAATGCACCAATAAATCAAAGCTACACACTTTGTACGTATTCTATTGTTGTACAAACTAAATACAGACAAACAACAAATTTCCTATCATTTTCCTTTCCAAATATTAGCGAATATTGTTTAAACAGACTCGATTAATTCATAGTATGCGAATATGAGTGCGAGTGCAACCAACCGACCGTAAGAAACATTTAATAATAATTAATTGTTCTTCCTTCCTATTGCGGGTTAGCAACTTGTTAGTTGTTTTTATGTCTAGTACATTTACTTACATCCTGATTTTACAAACAAAAGATGCGTTTTGTT
>JAQGCY010000774.1:0-14176 GCA_034700645.1 Xenylla mediterranea | reverse complement strand
ACAAAGACAGACAGTTAGGCTACATATTTTACATACACGGACTGAAATGCCGGATCATCATCGGAATTGGAAGGGATGCTTTTGCTTTTGCTTGGTTTTGGTTATGCTGAATTTTTGCTGATTTTTGTTGAGTCTAATAAAACTCTGAACTCTGAGCTAAAGTACTAGAGTACTATAAGGTTTTATAGCAGTTTCTTACAGTACTAAAAATTCCTACTATAGTCATATAGTATAGTCCTTTTTTGCTTACTCTGCGGTAAAGAAAAAGATCCTAAAGTAATCATATCCATATTCTACATCTACGCAACCTTATAAAGATCCACGTAAGCTAAAGTTAATGCAATGCATATACAATACAATACTAAATGTTTCAACTCATCAAAATTACGTAAAACTTCATTTACTCTTCTAAAATTATACCGTTTTTAAACCAAAAACGTATAGGAATTTTGTCGAATTGAATAGAAATTATCGTTAAATCAAAGACAAATTGACAATTATTAATCATGATGATGATCTGTTATATGTCTCCAATCTACACCAATATTATATGTAGATATTTCATGTCTACAACTTATGCAATATCTCAAGTTAACTATGTAATATAACAAAATTAAAACTTGGTATAATTTGAAACTTGATGCTTGCATTTTTAGTCAAAAATTTTCGCAAAATCAAATAAATTTAGAAATCGGAATCAGCATCAAAATCTAAATCTTATGATTATTTGGTTTAAACGCACGGAGAGATGAGTTAACGTATTTTTAGCTGTGCCGATATTATATGACTTTGGCTTTGGTTATGAATGTAGATGAGGACATAAAAACTGCGTACTTGTCAGATGGTCCAAAGGAAAAATCAAAAAGCGGTCTTTGCCAAATCAGTTTTGGAAAATTTCTTATAGTAAAAACAATATTATTTTCTTTTGTTTAAAAGTCAAAATAAGACGTTTAGGTTGAAGTGAAAGGTGAAGGTCAGGTCAGATTTAAGGTCAAATTAATCGGCAAGTTTTCCTAAGGTCACCTCAAGGGCAAGATTTGCATCGAATTGCACTGTAGAGCTTCATATTGTCATTGACAAGCGTTATTTTGAGGTAAGAGTGAGCAAGCGTAAATATTAAGCTTAAACTAATGTCGTTGTACTCAAAAATCTATTGTTTGAGTACTAATTGTTTATGGTTTGTTTGTTTATGTATGATAGGCTGATTGAAACATTTGTTCCCCCATTCACCCCCATGGTTTATCCCCGAGTATAGGCTGTAGATTTCCCGTAAGCCTTATCTGCTGCGAGTTTAGTTAAACGTTGAAGAAGGTGCATCAGCATCTAATGGCCACGATGGGAGAAGAAAATGGCACTAGAGCCAACTTTTCAATGCTTGGAAACAATTTAAATGGAATTAATCGATCACCATCCTTGGCTACTAGTAAAACTGGAACAACTACAAAGAAACTCATTGTTAAGAATCTTAGGGGTAAGCAAAGGGAGTATTTTATTTAGCATTTATGGTTTCAGTGAGCAAGGAATGTTTCACTGTCTCAATGTTAATCAATTTAGAATCACCTAAAATTTCGGATGACTTCCAAACAACTACTTGGATTAAGCTACGTGAAGCTGTCATAGCTATACAACTCTCTAAACCAATTTCCTACTGTTTGGAAGAACTGTATCAGGCAGTTGAGAATATGTGTAGTTATAAAATGGCTCCACAACTGTATGAAAATCTTAAGGGTAAATATTTACATTTATTTCATTTATATTTTAAAGTAAGCTGCTGTTGCTAATTCATTAACTTTTGATTTGGTCTTTCATTAGACGTAATAGAATGTCATGTTCGAGAAAATGTTGAGCCTTACATACGAACAGTCCAAGATCGTAAAATATTTCTAAAGGAAATGGAATCCTGTTGGCAAAACCATTGTCGTCAAATGATAATGATACGTAGTATATTTTTGTATTTGGATAGAAGATATGTACTTCAGACTCCTTCAATTCCTTCCCTGTGGGAAATGGGACTTGAAATGTTTCGTAAACACGTTATTGGACAACAATTAGCTCAAACACGTACCGTTGACGGTTTATTAATGTTAATTGAGAGTGAAAGACAGGGAGATGTAGTCGATCGACTCCTACTCAAGTCATTATTAAGAATGCTCTCAGATTTACAAATATATCAAGATGTATTTGAGCATAGGTAAGGAAATTTTTATGAGTGAAAAATACTAGTTAGGAGCTAATTATTAAATTCGCAGATTCTTACAAGCAACTGATGCCCTATATACTGCTGAAGGAAGAAGACTGATGCAAGAATTGGAAGTGCCTGAGTATTTAGCCCATGTAGAAAAACGACTTCAGGAAGAAAATGATCGAGTTCTACATTACTTAGATTCTGGAACTAGGTAACCTGATTTTTGCCATGTTAATTGTATAATTAATTGTACATGTATACTAAATGTGATTGCTTTTGCTTCACTGAATTTGCAGATGGACTCTTATTCATACAGTTGAACGTCAGTTGATTTCTGAGCATTTGGGCAATATTTTAAGCAAAGGAATGGAGAATTTATTGGATAATAATAGAATTAGTGATTTGAAACTAATGCACTCCCTCTTTATACGTGTTAAAAATGGACTCATTGATCTTTGTTCTCATTTTAATTCTTACATAAAGGTAGGTTAACCCCAAAGCCATAAAATGTAGGAGATAATATACCTATCTAATGGATTCTTTGATTCTTTTGATTATAGAAAAAAGGACGAACAATAGTTATAGATCCAGAAAAGGATCGGTCAATGGTACAAGATTTATTAGACTTTAAGGATAAAATGGACAATATTGTCCTTGTTTGCTTTGGCAAGTCAGATAAATTCACCAACAGTGTTAAGGAAGCCTTTGAGCACTTTATTAACCAACGGCCAAATAAACCTGCGGAACTGATTGGTATGTAAGAAATATGTTGCTGGCAGTGCTTTGCTGTGATAATATTGATTTCATTTTTTTCTTAACTTGCAGCGAAGTTTGTGGACTCTAAACTTCGTGCAGGAAATAAGGAAGCAACTGAAGAAGAACTTGAACGTCTCCTGGATAAAATTATGGTTATCTTCAGATTCATTCATGGAAAGGATGTATTTGAAGCTTTTTATAAGAAGGATTTAGCTAAACGCTTATTAGTAGGAAAATCCGCTAGTGTAGATGCAGAAAAGAGTATGTTATCGAAACTGAAACAAGAGTGTGGTGGGGCATTTACTTCAAAATTGGAAGGAATGTTTAAGGATATGGAACTATCGAAGGATATTAACACAGCGTTCAAGCAGGTAGGTGATATATACGAGAAATTGACTGTCTAATTGAAACAGAGAAACAATTCTTTAATTTTGTTTGTCTAATCTTTGTAGCACATGGCATACCTGAAAACTAATGTTGACTCATCCATTGAACTAACTGTGAACATCCTTACTATGGGCTACTGGCCTACCTATCCAATTGTGGAAGTCAATCTACCTAAGGAAATGGTTCAGTTCCAAGAAATATTCAATAAATTCTACCTCGGGAAGCATAGCGGACGGAAATTACAATGGCAACCGACCTTAGGCCATTGCATGCTCAAAGCATCATTTGACCATGTAAGTCAAGCTAGTTGACAATGAGGTAAATCTTTCTATTCTTTTGATACAAACTATTTATTACTCCAGGGAAAGAAAGAATTGCAAGTATCTCTATTCCAAGGCTTAGTTCTCCTTTTGTTCAATGATGCAGATGAATTATCATATGAAGAAGTTAAAACAGGAACAAATATTGAGGTATTTTTCATTATTGTTTTTGAAGAAATATCTGATGCTAATAATTTTTTGATTTCATTCCAGGATGGTGAACTGAAAAGAGTCCTTCAATCTTTAGCCTGTGGGAAAGCTCGAGTAATTAATAAAATTCCTAAAGGACGGGATGTAGCAGATGATGATAAGTTTACTGTGAACCGTGAATTTGCGAATAAACTATTTCGTGTTAAGATTAATCAAATTCAAATGAAAGAAACTGTAAGTATTTACAAAATCGCTTGAGCATTACTGTTTATAATTGGTTTTGTTATGATGATTCAGAACGAAGAACAAAAGGCAACAGAAGAACGAGTATTCCAAGACAGGCAATATCAAATTGATGCAGCAATTGTACGAATAATGAAAATGAGAAAGTCTCTCTCCCATTCACTATTGGTCTCAGAGTTATTTAATCAACTCAAGTTCCCTGTTACTGTAAGTTTAGCTAAACATTCAACTAATCAAGCTAGATAAAACAATTGATTTACATATTATTTTCTTTCTATAGCCTGCAGACTTGAAAAAACGTATCGAAAGCTTAATCGATCGTGACTACATGGCCCGTGATAAGGAAAATTCAAAGAGTTATAATTACGTTGCATAATTTGAAATTAAATCTTTAGAAACCTAAAACATAATTCTAAAGATGACATTTTTTTCTAATACAATTACTTATCGCTAATGAGTTTTCCCGATTTAAGATAACAAAAACAAAATGTATGTACAATACAATTATTCTTGGCATTACATTTACATTTTACATCATTGTTCCAAATCCAAAGGTAAACGAAACAATTTAGGTAAGTATAATAATATTCTTAATTCCTGTTTGTTTTTGTTTGTTTTCCCCAGTATATATAATTACATTTACACTAAATACATATTTACAGTATATAAAGCTTTTTTTGGAAGAATATAGTGTTACGATTAGATTAGTTTCAAATCAATGATTATGTATGTACAGAATAAATTTGAGAAGCGTTTTCAAGTACCTAAAACCTAAACCTAAGGAAATATTTTTTGGTACAGGCGGATAATATCTGATTTTAGTATAGGGAATTCAGGGTTCATTCCTAAGGGTTATGGGTACTTCATTTCATATTGCTCCAGTGGCCTGCCCCTGCCCCAAGGAATGGGCTTGGATTTTGCATGATTATTAATTGAAAATGCTAAGCATTGGGTTTAAAATCCCCGGTTTTGGAGTAGAGTGTTCCAGTTGCTTGTGTGTATGCTAATGGTGCACTGACACTTGCCATCCTATTCATTATTGGGGCTGTTTATAGATCTTATTATCAGTTGCGTGGGTGAGTGGGTGGGTTGGCCTTTTGAGAATGCAATAATCAGGATAGGACATGGCCACTTTGGAGGGGGTGGAAAGTGGATCGTGGGTGGGTTAAACAATAACAATAAAATTGATGGTAAGATTTGTGGACGGCCCCTCAAAATCTTCACATTTGACTGTACAAATACAAAGTCAAATCGTCATCATCTGCTCGCCTCTATTTTAATCTATAATTTCTATTATGTTGTGCTTGTGCATATTGTCATTGTCATCTGTCAATTAATCGGCCTATTTCTATCTTACCTGCTGTTTGTTGACCGTTGTACAAAAGTTTGATTGATTTGATAAGTTGACTGTGACAGACACAGACAGCTGGACAGTGGACACGGACAAGAGAACGCCTTAGTTAGGCAGTCGCTCGCGGTCACACTTACAGTTGTTAATTATCCATACTATAGTGCATAGGTTGTTCTTGTTAAAATTAAACTGTTGAATACAATTAAAAATGAAAGGACCTAAAGAAAAATCCCATAAATTAGTACCGGTCCTCATAGTTCTAGTTAGTTTAATCTCTAGTTCAATTGGATTCTATCTTCCTGGATTAGCACCTGTTAATTTTTGTCCAAAAGCTAAACAATCTCCGACATGTCAGGTAAGGCTTCCTAATCGTCTGATAAAGGTGGAGCAGGCAATTTTACGATGTTTTTATTTGAATTTATAGTCCAAAATCCAACTCTTCGTAAATAGATTGAATTCGGATGAGTCAGTGATCCCGTTTGAGTATCATTAGTAAGTCTCGCTTGCATAATACTAAATCAATCAATTAATCGCATTAACATAATCTTGTGGTTTATCTCTAGCTTTGATTTCTGCACAGTTGATGAAGAAGATTCTCCAGTAGAAAACTTAGGACAAGTTGTTTTTGGAGAACGAATTAGACCATCTCCCTATAAGGTGAGCAATTACTTGTATTAGTATTGACAATGTGTGAATCGAATTGCTTAATGTGAACCTAACATCATTTTTTCTTTAGATTACATTCAAAGAACCACAAAGTTGTGTTAAAGTCTGTGAAGCTAAGAAGTATGATCCAAGTGATCCCAAATCATTGCTTTTGCTGGATACTCTTAAGAATGCAATGAATCTCAACTACCAACATCATTGGATTGTTGGTAAGACTTTATTATTAAAATATATGTTGATTTTTTTGGAGCAGAAATTATAGTTCAACTATTATCAACTTCATTCTAGATAACATGCCAGTTACTTGGTGTTATTTGGCTGAAAAGAACCAACAATACTGCGCTACTGGTTTCCCAATTGGTTGTTACATTGATAAAGATGGAGTACCTAAGGATGCATGTGGTTTAATCGATTTGAAACATCGGGCTAAAGACACTTATTATGTCTTTAATCATGTGGACATCAAAGTTTTCTACCACAGTGCAGCAGCCGCGGAATGGGGAAGTCAAGCTGATCCTGAGTCTGGACGTATTGTTTGTAAGCTAATATTAACATATTATAATAACCAGTATTACTTGATCCCAAATCAACTAATTGAAACTTCATTCTAATTTAAGCTGTGAAAATTGACATCAAGAGCATTGATCATAATGAAGCATCAACTTGCATGGGAACTGAAAAACCAATGATGATCCCTGGTGGTAAACTTAAGGATAAGCTTAATATCGAATACACGTACTCTGTTTCATTCACGGTAAATTTATTTGTTATTTCAACTTTGTAATATAACTTCTATAAGTATCTTTCTTATTCTTACAGGAAGACAACACTGTTAAATGGTCTTCACGTTGGGATTATATTTTGGAATCCATGCCTCATTCCAATATTCAATGGTTCTCAATTCTAAACTCCCTTGTGATAGTGTTGTTTCTCTCTGGAATGGTTGCAATGATTCTTCTTCGTACTTTGCACAAGGATATTGCTCGATACAATCAGGTACTTGTATCCCCATTTTATCCAAAGAATATTTGTTTTTGTTTGTCATTTTGAACTTATTTTGCGTAGATCGATTCGGGAGAAGATGCTCAAGAGGAATTTGGCTGGAAATTAGTTCATGGTGATGTGTTTCGACCACCACGAAAAGGAATGTTACTTTCAGTATTTCTTGGATCCGGTGTTCAGGTTTTGGCTATGAGTGTAATTACACTTGGTAAGTAAAAGTTTCCGTTGTGTGTTTTTACATAATGATCATAATCATTCTACTAAAATGAATGTGTTTACTGTTTCAGCTTTTGCCTGTTTGGGATTTTTATCCCCTGCAAATCGTGGAGCCTTGATGACTTGTGCAATGGTTTTGTATGTTTGCCTTGGTACACCGGCCGGATATGTTTCAGCTCGGGTTTACAAGAGTTTTGGTGGTGAGAAATGGAAATCAAATGTGATTTTGACATCAATGGTTTGTCCAGGGTAAGGAAGCACAGGGTGAAACATCGCTATTTTAATATAAGTATAGTTTTACGTTTATTATAATCACTTTAGGATTGTCTTTGGATTATTCTTCATGATGAACTTAATTTTGTGGGCAAAACAAAGCTCTGCAGCCATTCCGTTCTCAACCTTAATTGCCCTCCTTGCTCTTTGGTTTGGTGTATCAGTTCCGTTAACCTTTGTTGGAGCCTACTTTGGTTTTCGTAAACGCGTAATTGAGCATCCCGTACGAACCAATCAAATCCCACGACAAATCCCAGAACAGAGTATTTATACTCAAGCAGCCCCTGGAATCATTATGGGTGGTGTGCTACCATTTGGATGTATTTTTATTCAATTGTTTTTCATTTTGAATTCAATTTGGTAAGTGAAGAGAATTCTAAATGCTAACAAAATGGATTTGGATTTAACATTGAATTATCATTGCAGGTCTAGTCAAATGTATTATATGTTTGGATTTTTATTCCTTGTATTCATTATTCTGGTAATTACTTGCTCTGAGACAACTGTACTTCTTTGCTATTTCCATTTGTGTTCTGAGGTGAGTAACTTTTTCTAAATTACAAACATCTGAATTTTAAAACTTGCTACTTTTATTTAGGATTATCGATGGTGGTGGAGAAGTTTCTTAACTTCAGGATTTACTGCATTCTATCTTTTCTTGTACTGTGTACATTACTTTGTTACAAAATTAAATATTTCCGGAGTTGCATCCACACTCCTTTATTTTGGCTACACATCGATCATGGTCTTTCTCTTCTTTTTACTCACTGGTAAGCTAGCATTTTCTGCTCAAATACATCAATTTTCTCAAGGTTTCTAATTCTAAAATACAATTCTAATGCGTACGCCCACAGGAACTATTGGATTCTTTGCCTGCTTTTGGTTTGTACGAAAAATCTACAGTGTTGTTAAAGTAGACTAAACAATCAAACTTTTAAACCATAAATTACAAACAAAGGAACACCACTTGAAAACTAAACACAAAAAAATCTGCAATATGCTACCAATCCAACCACACAACCTAAATTTATAATGTGTAAGTAACAGTATATCTTTTTATTTCCTACAACTCTTAATTTAATTTCCTTCTCTATATTAATTTATAAAAAGTATTAGCAACAAAATATATGCCCAGAAAATGTAAAAGAATAACAGTAGATTTAAGTATTCTATATTATGCAAATTACGATACTGGAACTTCATTTACGTTAGTAATTTCAATTTTCTATGGAAATCAGGTTAAGATGACGGTTTCTCGGTGAGTGTGTGAAAGAAAAATTAGGCTTAGGTTACGCTACGGTACTCTAAAATCTGTTTGGCACAGGGAAAACTTCGCAGATTCTAATGAATTAGTTATACCTTCAAAAAATATACTAAAATCGTAGAATTTGACGTTTCTCCTTGATTTTTTCCAAGTGAGATAACCCTGAAGCAGATTCTACAGTACCGGGTAAACAGTTGTTTATTTATTTGTATATTTTACCTACTATATTGTCTAGATTATTGCAATTGAAAATTGATACTGTAATTTATGAAACTTTTGAGAAACGTCGTATGCTGCTGCTATTAAATATTAAAAGACCAAAGAACTATATTAAAGTGATGCTTTTTTATTTTGATTGACGGAAGAATGATGAGTTTAATTCATAAAATGGAAACATCGAGTTCTTTTCTTTATTACTTTCACGAATGGTGAATGGTTGAAAATTAGTTCCTTTAAAATGTATAACATTTTGTATATCATTGATCGTAACCTGTACTTACATATTAAATTAAACTATACATTTACTTTTTTGAGTGGTGCAAATAATATAATTCGTAAGCTCAAAAAAAAAATGAATAAATCATGCACAAAAATGCATACTGAGTTTTGATTTTAAGCTGGAGAAAAACGTCAAGGATTTATTTTTATTTCTTTGCGTCTTAAATATTTCACACATTAATTTAGATTCTGGTGAACTAAAACTAACTAATTGAAATCACTAATCTAAAAAAATATTCTAAATACAATAATCTGGTGGTGCAATATTTCCAACTGTATCTTGCCTCCTTAATTGTTTCATTCGATTATTTCTCACAACATATGCATTTCTTTCTAATTCACTTATAAATAGTCCATCTCCATTGTCTCTAGTCGAATAAGTTATAGAAAATGGAGATGGGGAAGTAGCGGCGTCCCCTTGTTCAAGACTCTCTGTAAAATATAAATCCAATGAATCCGATGAACAATCTTCATTTACTCCCATGCCTTCTTCCCAACTTGATGTGATTGAAAAACATCGGCGAATTGTTGCATCGTTTGAGATTTTAACTGGATTTGGAGTATTTGGAATATTATCATCGCTCCCTTCATCTCCATTAGAAAATGAGCCTGTACTGTCAAAGGATCTTCCGCTTTCAAGTATACGTTGATTCCCCATTTCATCGGAATAACAATTTTTACTCCTTAGATTAAAGCTTTGTATTCTATTGAGAGAATGTGTGGATTTTGATTTTTTAGGAAGTGGACATGCTGGGGTTATGGGTAGAGAGACTTGTCTTCGAAATGGTTTACGAGGATTTGTTTGGATTTGTGGTCTTTTTTGGTTTTGGATAAACTTTTTGCATTCATTAGCATCTACAACTTGAGATTCGGGTTCTTTTACTTCCTTGGTATTTTCACTTTCTTCCAATTTCAAAATTGTCCCAAGCGTTACTGCTAATGGCTCAATGGATTCTAAATCTGGATCGCTAAAACGATGCGGTGGAGATGCTGCCAAGAAGCTGTCTATAGACTCTTCGCTGCTACTCAAATTCATCACATCAGCTTCGTTCTTAAAATAAAAAGCAAGAAAATTATTATTAACCCAAATTCTTCAGCGAACGAATTTATTAATAAGTACAAATTCACTATACATACCTCTTTTTCATAGTCAACTTTTGTAGATAAATAATCCGAAATTCCAAAGTCCGTACATCGTAAATTATATTCCGCATCCGAAATGGAAGATGTTAATATTTTTTCACTATCGGAATGTTTTTCAATATCTACACAAACACTGCAAGAATGCCTTCTCGGAGTACTAAACAATTTACTATTGTTCCATGGTTCCGTTGCAGAATTTATAAAGGATTCCATTAATTTTGTTAATTCATAATGTTGAAAGGATAGCGAGGAGCTGGGTCTTTCTGGATAAAAATATTTGGAATCTAATGAAAATTCTTGAAAATTTGGTGAATCCGGAGCTGCTGTTACAACGAGTTGAGGTGGACTAGCTAAATGTTTCTTGACCATTTTCTTGCTTGGGGTTGGTGTTGGGATCGGAGATGAAACTTTTTTCTTAGGCTTATTGTCCAAAGTTTTTGATGGTGAAGGACAAGGAGATTTGACAAGATTACGTGCAGAAAGCTTTTTAACTTCTGATGGCTTTGTAGAAGAAGTCTTAATATCAATTAATTTTCTACCACGCCCAGATCCTATTTGTTTTGGTGAAATAATTAGTCCATCTTGACTTATACTACTGGGTCTTTCCGATTCCGAATGACATGGAATGGAGAGAGATGAAGTGCAAGCATTTTTAGACCATGTTGTACTTGAAGGTGTCACTTTCTTTTGTAGTCCTGTAGTTGTTCTTCTTGGTAATTCTTCTGCCGATGTACGCTTATTCTTTGGAATTTTTTCAGAAAGGCTAGTAATTATGTTACTAATTGAGGACAATGTGGAATTGGTTTTGTTGTTTTTGTTTATATTTGTTGCAATATTGGTTTTCTTTGAGCTCGAGCTCATAATGATTGGTTCTTCAAATTGCAAGGATGTAATTGTTTTGGTAGATTTCTTTATTAGAATCGGGGACACAGATTGGTGTTCCTGATCCTGATTTTCATTAGTTGAGTTTGAGTCTTCTACGTATGAATCAATAATATTATTAATAGTAATTGGTATTGGTACAGAAATAGGTCTTGGAATTTCCTTTGCTTTGAAAACCATATTCTTCTATAAAACACTGTGTTAGTTATTAGTAATCACACATTTGTCGTGTCGTATGCTAGCGAAATAAAATCTGCACAACAAGCAGTTTTGTTCCTTTTCCACTTATCCTTCAATTTTAATTTTTTAGTTGTTATTATGCAGATGTTTTATGTACTTGGCCTAAAAAAATCTGTAATTCAATTTGTAAACACAGATTTAATTAACAGATTTGTCTTGTTTACAGACAAACTGTTTGTTTGTTAAAATTGTTATCTTCCTTGATAGATTATAAAATTGCGAATGTTTGATACAATAGGATATAAAAATAGGAAGTATGTCGTTTGTCGCTTGTGTTTTGTATTTTTTATGCGTAATTAATGACTAAGTTGATTTTAAATTATAGGACTTTAGATTTATGTTTATCAATACTCCAAGTATTTTTTTTGATGTTTTCTCTTCCTGGTCTCTAAAGTTTCTGATAACTAAAAGCCCTTTTATCCCAATTTTTATATTAATCTCTGAGCAGAGGAAATTTATTCATGGCGTCGTTTCACAGTTCTTTATGCTAGAACCATTCTATAAAGTTTAGTTTATGCTTTTTTGGAACGATGATCCGTTGTACATGCGTTTGAGCTGGAAATTATTGGTATTATACTATATTATATGCTAAATAAGATTAGTCGAACGAATCCAGTTTAGTTTAACTATGAGAATTCTTGCTAGTTGTAGTTCCAAAGTTCCAAATCCATCTCAATTACTTGGTTCGCTTCGGTTCGGTCTAGTGAAAATTCATATTTTGCATGGGAATGAAATGAAGCCTTAAAAGAAGGATATAGATATGGCTTAGACGTCGTAGCTTTAACAAATTTCAGAGTTAATTGGTTTCCTCCAAACCAATTCTAAAGACTAGAGCTTTAGATTCATATAGTGAAATATGATGGAAGAATCTACTTTGCTATGTAAATGTAACTTGTTCTAATTGAATTGAAGCTCATAGTAACTCCATAGTCCGAATGGCGAATGCTCTTGTTTCAGATCGTTAGACGAAATACGAATATGCGAATAGTCAAGTTTGCTGAAAATGAAATGACGTTGATTGAGCTCTTTGTTACACCAATCAAGCCTTTAGTTAGTACGAATAGAAATGATGATGATGATGATTATTGTTATTATTCCAAGAGGTCATACTTCATACTCAAGCAAACTAATGTTAACGACTACACAAAACTAATTGATGATTATGATTATATTACTACATAACATACTATACTGGAAAACTTGTATGCGTCTCAATCTCAAAGCCTAATCTAATCATCTAATTGCTTTTGTTAACTTGATGATGTACGCTCATTTCACATGAAAAGAAACAATAATTTTTTATCGACTTGGTTTACGTTATTATGTCCTTTCTGTTTGAACTATTATTTAATATTTTAATGAATATTGTAGCAACTAACAATTCATAATATGCAAAATGAATGAAATTTTATCATCATTATTCTTAAGTTACTAAACTTTATCTAGGTATCTCCATCATCATCGTCATCCAGACTCATAGTCATATACTTTGAAGTGAGTCAAGTTCACTCATATCCATCCACGAAATATCTCATTATCATATATGACACTTGACACGTTTAATTTAAAATTTGCATTTTACAAGCTTAAATTCACGTATATATTTCCATAATTAATTTTGACAATGTGTTATGTTATTCCTCTAATAGAAATAAGTCGTCAATTCTAACTAAATTGAAACATCTTCGAAATACGAATACGTATTTGGAAGTATGACTCAACGATATCTAATAAATAAAAAGTGGCGTCAGCATACTAAAAAACACTTCCCAAAACACCTATTGTCAAATACATGTAGCAAATAATTGCATTTGACATTTCGGGAAATAAATGGATAATTTAATTAGTTTGTTAGTCAAATTACATCAAGCTAAAACACTGCATGCACAAACATTGTTCTTTCCTTCGATTCTTTACCTAATTACTAAACATTTTATGACATAAGAAAAAGAAATGACATGTGTAGTTGACGCATTAACATTGTGTTTCTAGTACTAATCATTTACATATTTGAGTTGAGTCGATGATTCGAGAAATTACCATAAAATGCTTACGAAAACCAAAGGAAAGCTAACTAGCTCCAGCGATCAGAAGAACAGTATAGCTGGTTCTAGTAAAACGTTATCAATTATCATAAATCATTAAAAATTTGGACATCAAAGAAAAAGAAGTATTGGAAATAGAACATTCCTGCAGATAAAAAGTTTAACGTCAAGGATATCATATCATCCTCAATACGCCAAACCAATGCAAGATCAAAATGATCTGTAAAATGTGAAATGTAAAATGTACTGAAAACGTGATCCCATCCATGCTTTGAGATCCAATTTTCTTTCTCTTTTAATTATTTTTTTTTGTTCAACATATTGAGTTTCATCTTCCATCGATCCAAATTAAATTCTATTCATTAAGTAAGCCAAGGAAATGGATATTTTATGATGGCTGAGTGAAGCTGAAGCATGATGAAAAATTAGCATTTTTTTTTTGAAGATATCCGTTTATTGAACATAAACGATTTTCTAGATCGGAAACAGATATGTATATGATTTTCTGAGAATTCAAAATAACAATCCTACACTCTACGCATTATGTTAAATAAA
>JAQGCY010000773.1:0-14177 GCA_034700645.1 Xenylla mediterranea | reverse complement strand
TTTAATAAGAGTTTTGTTAAATATTTAGGGCAAATCCAAGTAATTCCAAAAAAATGTATGACCACATTTTCTCTACTCATTTAAATCTAAATGCAACCATGTATAATTTTGAAATGTGTGTACATGCTGCAAGAGTTAATTCTAAATTGTCTATAAAACTAAAGAGACCAATTGATGATCAAATTGAAGAGTTAAGGTATAAAAGCAAGAAGACGTCTGGTGGTAATTCGAATAATGGTAATGAGGACGATTCCCCATTGTTTGATCTACCAGACATGTTACAAGAAGAGATTGAGGAAACAAGTACTATGAATCCAGACTTATTAGGTTATAAGTTTTATAATTTATTCAATGCCACTGCGCATTGTTCACAGAGTGTTAAAACTGTATTTAGTACAATTAATTATGATATATCTAACTGCTGGTAGACTTTCGATGTAAGTAATTAAAATTTGTATATTATTATTAATGATTCACGAAGCAACTGGTTTTGGAAAAATTGCAGCCCAAATTTCAGTTTTCAATGTTTCAATACTCTGTTTCATTTCTGCTAATTCTTCACTACACTCAGCATCGAATTCATCAAGTTCAGTTTTACCCTTTGCTTCAAGTTCAGCAACTTTGGCCTCAAGATTACTTACTTCCACTTTACATTCTTGGAGCTCAATTTCTTTTTCATAAATACCTTTTTCAAGAACCTCACGTTCAGCTTCTCCAACAAGAGCTTTCCTCATAGCATATGCAGTTCCACTTTCAAAAAGAGTTTCCAATTGTTTTAAACTTCGAGTTAATTCGTTACGAATCCGAAATAACAATAATCCACGCTGAGTACTGACTATTGTGACTTGACGAATGATTTCATCTAAAGCAAATAAACAATTTTAAAATTAGCATGTATCCATTGCTATTGAGCTAAACAAATAAAACTAAACAGGCTTGACTTTTACCAAAGAACTGTGTATAAAGATCTCGCCGCACATGACAAATTCCAGTTTCTTTAGCTTTTTCTTCCTTAAGACGACGATCCAGTTGTTCTTGCAACTGTATAACATCACTTGCTGTTGCTGGAACGGTTGAAACCTAGACATGCAATACAAGTAAAGTATTACTAATATCCTACACACTAAAATAAAACTGAAATATTTGCGCAATCATAAATCAATTTTTTTTGCTAACAGTTTGTCTCCACTTTTTCCCATCGATTTCCCATTCCTTTGGTGGAAGAATTTCATTTAAAATTTCTGCAGTGTTCTTTCTTTTAGCTTCCATCACATCACACACACGTAAAGATGTTTTAATTTCACCTTGTCCATCTTCTAATTCCTGTCATATCAATACAATTCGTCAATCTGTCACTAGATCGATCAAATTTGAGTTGAATAACAATAGTAACTTACCTGAGCTGTCTTTGATGTAACCATGTAAGGACTATTATATTTCACAAGCGTGGCATGAGTATTCGGGATAACTTGATCAGTCATTCTTGCCTTGAACTTTATATCACAAGTTTATTTCGATCAAATTCACTGTGCAGCTATTATTAGTAGTTTCAATTCCTATTATTGAGAACCAGAAAGGAAATAGTTATGTCGAATTACCCAACGAGTCGAAAAAAGCATTTCCTTGTTGACAAATTCGGCAAATCGTTCTATTACTTTTGATTCCAATCATTGAAGTTTCTATGGTTATAAATTCCATGATATAAAGTTCCTGTATTATGAGAATTCATTTCATTTTTTCATTTGTTCAATTCTATTGAATTTGTCTCGAGATTCTGGAATACGACTATATATTAACTTTTGACTTTAAAGGTATCGCATAATTGATCGTTCATCTCATTTACCTTGTTGACAATGATGACTTTACGCATATATACGAATGATAAATACATATTGAAATAAAAGTGAAATTTTAAACTAAAAGTTAACTCCAAGTCTTAACTTTCAACCTTGAATTGACTTATTATGTATTATACTTTGCATTATATTTTTTGCTTTCGCCATGCCAAGCCAGAGATAAAAAACATGCCTCATCTCAAGATGAGTTTTTTCGCTTTATTTGGGAAGATAATCCATATAAGTGTTTCAATAAATCATCATCTATTCATCTTTTTGCATTTATAAGGGTAATGTGTTAGATACAATAAAATCCACGAGGTCTAGAGAGCCATAAATAAGTATGCACAGACATGGTACGTGCTTTCACGAGAAATTCTTGTATGTGTATGACTTATATGTAGAAAACACAGAGCTCAGCTCAGAGAAACATAAAAATAAGGTGAGGATCTACATTCTACACATAGGATAGTTTACATGATATCCCATATAAAAGTAAGAGTGAAAGGGTTGTTCCAGTTTCTACTTATATTCTACTGTCAAAGAAAGCTTCTACATAGTAGTTCAGTTGATTTAATTTATGAGGACGGTACCCTTTTATAATTATTAGTAGGAGTTGAAAACTGTAACAACTTTTTCATAAAAATGAAACTATGTACAAGTAATAGTAGTAATAGTAATATGCATATGCATATGGAATT
This sequence comes from Xenylla mediterranea, assembly GCA_034700645.1. Classification (NCBI taxonomy): domain Eukaryota; kingdom Metazoa; phylum Arthropoda; class Collembola; order Poduromorpha; family Hypogastruridae; genus Xenylla; species Xenylla mediterranea. Next base: position 11,641 of record JAQGCY010000773.1, on the reverse strand, counting down.
ATGGATATCCCCATTGGCAAAAACTATATTTTTAAAATATTCTGAACGTAATGTGAAGTTTTGCATATAAATTTTTTAAATATGCATGCATCCATGCATGTTAATGTTCTTCTATTCTATTCTATCCCTTTATTCATAATACAGTGAAGAATTAGTCAGTTTATACGAATAAGAATAACTAAAAATAAGTTTTAGGTTCTGTCTTGACTCTCTGACTCTGGGCTATAATAGTTTTTCTTTTTTTATTCTTCTTCTTCATCTTTCTACCCTGCCTTTTTTCCGACAGAGCCACCCTGCTGGTAAATATGACGTTTTATTCCTGTATTATTATTGCTGACAGTGGGTCTGAAGATGCTTTCCCACAAAAAGATGCATTCCTTAATTCCAACCTTAATCCAAAGTTCTTAGATCACCAAGAAAAAAAGTCTCCGAGAATGTCGCCTCTTGTAATTTGACCCTTCTGTAGGTTTATTTCTTGTCGTTTCCTTTTTAAAATAAATTTTGTATAGTAGCTCAATTTTCACAATAAAACTTGGTTTTCATTTTATTCCAATCTAATGCAAATTCTATCCTAATTATTGCTTAATATATTCATCTAAACCAAATTCAAAGATTAAAGTCTCAACATTTCAATTTCAAAGGGCAAGATGCATTAATATTAGAGCCTCAAGACTAAATCCATCAGTTCTTATGAGTATGAATTGTAATATTTTGGTCGGGTAGGATTAGTCGTTAAAGTAATGATTTGGGAGCATTGTTAATCTGTGTCGGGTTTCATTACATCGATTCAATACTTCAAAAGGTTTCTAATTGTGAATTTTGTGGTGTTTGTTGACTTAAATAGTCTGTCTAAACTAATGTACAGTTTACTCCAAAAAGTCTATATGAAATAGTTTCTGTCAGCCTTTCCTTAAGTTAAGGGTTGTATTGTAGCTCTTGCCAACCAAATGATTCCATGTCGGAGGTTTCAATCTCACAAAGTTTGATGTTTATTTCCCCAAAATTACACTTTCACCCTCATTGCATTTCATAAATCTTTTCCAGACGTAGAATTATTATGTAGAAAATAAATAAATAAACCGTCCAATAAAAGTAAAAGAGTTTTACTTATTGGGATCAATTTACTATGAACTATACTCCAGAATTCTGATTCGAATTGGACCATGACTAATACTCAGTCTGGATTACAGAACCGACCATTTTCATTTTCGAAGCGATAAAACATTATATTTTATCTGTCAGTTAGAAGTCGAGAAATTTCAACATTTGTGATTTTCAAAGCATTAACTTTAAGGCTAATAAATGTTGAATTGTTGAGTGATTGATTCTAAACTTCATAAAAAACTATTTAAACTAAACTTTGGCCAACTTTGGAGTTTAAAAAGCATTGTTTTCATGATTGGCAGAGTGAAAGTTATTAGCCTTATATTTTACAAAGACTTTGTATTCACTCATAAGAGCGAACCTTTAAAGTTTGTAACGGAATAATTGATTATTGCATTTTCGAGATAACTGGTCCTAATAGGCCAATAATTGTATTACATTTTATCTAAAAGTAATAGATTATTCCAATTTGTTCCTCGCTAAACACATCACATTACGTAACTCAAAGAATAAGAAAAAGACAGCCGGTCTTGGGAATATGAATAAGAGCAGAAGCCACAAGAGAGTGAGACAGCAGAAGATGTTCTTTTAATAGAATTTAGAAAAAGCTTGAATACTAGTACTAGAACCACACCAAAAACTTGGAAGTAAGGCATGAAGAAACCCCAAATCCCAAGGGCCAGGTTTTATTTTCTGATATTCCTTCCTTTTCATGCTTTAACAGAACAAAAAATTTAAGTTTTCCAATAGCCACAGTAAGTTTTATATTCTAAAAAACTTTGATACTGTAAAAAAAATAACAACACATATACATATAAGTAGTCCAAGGAAGTTTTAGATACACTTTGGCGAATACTGGAAAAAAAGGCCTATATTTTATTAGAAATGTATTACGGTTTGGCGTTCTATTTGGAAGAGCACAAACTTCTATTAATATGTGTGAAAAAAATGTACATAGCTGCTTGCTAGTTTAAGTTTAACCAGTGAATTTTCTAAACCAAGCACAAGCAGTGCTTATTCATTCATTCATTCATTTTGCTTAGGGAGGTGGAGGAGAAAGTTAGTTTGGTTTTTAACTTTTAGGTTGGAAACACAAAAGAACAGCTTATAACTTTTGATTAAATATTACCATTTCAATTTCAAAATGGTTAAGCTTAGGTCTGGCTGGATGATGTTGGAAATGTTCAAAGTATAATATTGATATTTGTAGGTAGGTTAGATGTAGAAACATTTATTAGATTTAGAAATATGTTACTAACTACACGATTCCTGTCGAGAACATCCCATGCCTTCAAGAATTATGACCTGGTCGAGACCTTATTAACTTATCTAAACAAGGCATTGTATATGCACAACTCATATCCACTTGGAACTTTCCAAACATTATTCTTCTTTTGCCATCCTAAATTCAAGAATACGTTTGCTTTATTTTACAGTAGAGAACGGGAAAAGTTAGTTTGGTTCTTCATAAACTTTAATGATATATTATAGAAATAAAGTTTCAACATGTATTTATGAACCTGAAGATGGTAAACAAATAACCAATAATAATTTAATGGAGTCTACTTTTGCTCGTAAACCTCAATGGATTTAACTTAATAGTCAAGAAACTTACAAGGTCTTTTCAGTAAACATAATTTGGTCCGGCTGAATTATATAAAGCATGCAACACCTAATAAGTAACACATTTGAATATAGAACTAATTAAGCTTTAATTTATTAATTGTGCAAGCAAAAAATCATTTTCAATTACACATATCATGAGACATTAAAGTTATGTGTTTCTTTTACTGTGGCCAAGACTTAAACATAGCGTGACCGAGTTAAATTAACATAAAATCCCTTCAATCTTTTAAAGTTAAGGATATTTCACGTGTTCAGTTGATTGAGATGTGGTCAGCGATACTACTTTTTTAGTTTTAAGCATAGCAATTATGTCTGCTTCTGACAATTTGAACAGTATTTGACTTAATGATATTGTACATATACACACTCGGATCTCTTGATTAAGTTTAAATTTGTTCTTCGATAAAAAGTAGTAAATTGATATCATTAATAATGATATAAAAATAATGGAATACTTGGTAGTGACAATGTTTTTCAATTTATGTCTTTTAAGCCTAAGCACAAAATCAATGAAAATTTCATACTTTATTTGAGAATTTAGGTTGACAGGATCCATAAGCTTCGAATAATGCTGATAAGAAACAAGTGAATCCAAAATAATATATTACATTCCACTTTATTTTTACAAGAAATCTCAATTTTCGTCTCATGCCTCTGAATTAGACATAAGTGTAGGGGTAGTAGTAGTGGTGGTCAGAAAGTTCTAAATCCAATTAATCATTGTGATTTCCAGTTGAACAGTTTTATGGGTAGGAAATATCTGTCTCCTTTTATATTCTTATTTCCTTACGTCTAGGACAAAGTAGGAATAAAATCTAATAGTTTTATAACGCTTAGAGTCATTGACGTATAAAATCCTTAAGCAGTAAAAGGAATGTCCACTTCAAAATCCCACTTTGAAACAGGCTTTATTTCATTGTAACTTATACATTTTTCCACAATTTGGCAATATGAGTTCGACCTGAACCAAATGTTATTCTTTCACTAAATTAGTTTTGATGAATTGGTTGCTAATATTATTATTATTATAAATATCACAGTGCACATTGAGGCTATCGTTTACAGTAGTTTTTAATTTAAGATTTTACATAGGGTTAACATTTCTGTATTCTGTATCTACATCCAGACCAAATTTATTTGAAGGATACAATTTATCCGTGGGTGTAGAAAGTCGGAATTACCTTACAAATGACTTTTATCGTTACGCTATAATGCGGAGTAAAAATAAATCATACACACAATTCCAGGACTCGAAAATAAGGAGACCCCCTTATCATTAATTCCATTCCTTGTGGTGGTCTATTAGGTTTAGAATTAGTGACTGTGACTTCTTGTTCAAGGGAAATATGAACCCCAATGGAGTATAGATCTAATGCAGTGAACTAAGAAATAAACAAAAACACAACGTTAATTCATCTTGTTTCATCAACCGTTAAAATAAAATACTTGAAGGAAAAGTCATTTAACCATTAATTTTCTCCAATCTCAAAGGTTATGTTGGAACAGTGATTTCATACGCTTATTACGAAATTCAGTTCATGTTCTGTATACTGTAAGAACAAGGTAAGTGAATTGCAGGATCGATGACAAACATTACTGCAAAATAAGAACTCCATATTTAGGTTTAATTATAGCAAGATTAAGAGAATAGCAAATAATGTATTGTTTTCATTTGATTAATTTTGAGTTGAGAACGAGGAGCATCACAATAAGCGTGTAACTTTTAGGTTGTTTGAAAAGAATGATATTTATTCATTTATGGTTCCATTGGTTCACGAAGCAGCGATTCCTTTTGAACATGAGTTTCGTCACATTTAATCCACATTTTGATAAAAATTAAATGTCCTTACCGGCTGTTAACACTATTAAAAGAGCAGTGAAAAAGCAATTCATAAAGCAGTAATTTGACAGGGTGTAATTAATATCAAAAATAACAATCATTTTTCCTAATATGAATTCTATATAATAATGTCTTCTTGGATTAACTGTGTTGTATGCATGGCATGTCTATTGAATACTATGAAACTGGAAACGATCTCACAATATGTTGTTGGCGGTGGCATAAATGGTAAGATATTAATTTCAAAGTCAATGTCAAAATATTATATAATATACTTCCATGGTCCATTCCATTCGCTTCAGGTCCTAGGATCCGTCGATCCGTGTAGAGTACAGTTGTTGTGTCGGCAAATAGATAAACATAATGCAATTATTATTATTATTTTGAGTATTATATTATGTCCTTTTTTCTTCTTTATTCTTTCTTAACATCCGAAAAGCTAATTAAATGAAATTACTGATATTACATTTATGGGGTACGTACTAATCATACAAACGACTCAATAGTAAAAATTCAGGTTACGTGAGACGAGACGAATAAAAAATGAAAAACAAGGGAGACGAAGAGAAAATGAAAATGAGTAACTCTTAAGATCCCCAGTTGTACCAGGGATTGCGTGTGAAGTCACTATGAAAACATTCCATGTTATTTTCACCGACACTATAATTTTTCCTTAAGTTCTTGAAATTCTATTCGATGGGTCCTCTAGGTCTCAACCCTTCTCTTTATAATCTAAAAATCCGTTTTCTTGAAAGATATAATATGTGTGTAGTGTACGTAATACGTATATCGAGGTGAATTTCATGGTTAGTAAATTATTCATAAAACATATTGAGGAGAAGGGATATTTCCGTGTAAATGAAACATTATAAACACAAAAGATGATTATGCAATCTGAATCGACAGAAACATTAAGGAAATTAAATCATTCCAAACTTACTTGTACAAATGAAACAAACAAACTAATTTGTATTGTGTAATAATACTACAGTAAGATATTTAGCTTTATTCAAAGAGAAAATATACAGGAAAGGGCTGAGGTGAAAACTGATGAGTCAATAACTTTGGTCGTAACGTGGTTCGGCGTATGTTTTGAGATAAAATTCCCCTAGCTTAAGATTACAAAACAATCGCTTTAATAAATCCTGGTATTCCGTATTAATCATGTAATTGTTCTCAAATTGTTGGAGTATATTTGTTTGTAGCAAATAAAGCAAAGCTATCATTATTACACATTCCTTCATGTTCGAGAACATTCGCACAGAAAACTTTAATCAATGAAGCACAATTACTAAATTGGATTAATAAATTATATTTATATATATATGTATGCCTATTATGACACAATTTTAATGTGACATTCGGATTCCAGTAAGGTATGTTAAATAAGCTTTCATTGTTTTCCAAACGAAGTAAGTTGAGCTTGAAAAAGTCCATAACATGATACAACAACAAATGAAGTAAATTATTACATATAATTAACTTTAATTTAAAAATAATGCGTGAATAATGAAGTATTATCAATTTGTCCCATCACCACAACTTTTATTTTCAATTTCAGGATTCATGTTTTAAATAATCTACATGAACATGACACGCATCTCATAAATTCACAACAAACAAATCTTGTACTCAAAATTTACTAAATCGAGAACTATTAAGTACGATTATGTGCTAAGTAAATGGAAAATAGTCAATGAATTTGAGAAAATTGCAAAGAAAATTGTATTTCACGTTTATTATTATATTTTGTCTATTACGTAAGGTCATAAAACTCTGTGAAATCAATTTATCGGTTTCCCTAAAAATTTCTGCACCAAACCGAAATGAAATCCTTTTAAATGAAAACTGTGTATGGACACCTGGAGCGTCACATTTCTTGCATCACTCTATCACCCTACCCTAGCTACACATATCAAAGCGAAAAATAACAGATTTCTAAAATATTTTATTTTCTCTATTATGTTTCCTTGCATGACCAATTTTTATAAGAATTTCCCTAAAAGTTACAATTGAGTCCGAGACTATAAATTAAATGTTAAATTCTCTGGAACTTTGTCTTCCTTGACAAATTCAAAGAAATTTCATTGAAAGCAATAAGCTCATTTGAAGTTTATTGTTGTAAAACTCCATAAAGATTTTAAAGAAATTGGACAACGCGAACTGAAGTTGAAAATTTAGTGACAAAATTCCCCGAAAAACATTATTGTCTGAAATCACTAATATATTGTTTTAGTGGCTACTAAAATTCATTAGTTGTTTTAATAATACTAGAATTAGTCATAATTTTTAATTTTCAACTCTTGATACAAATTGTTTTTATAATATTAGTCACATTTGCTACTTTCAGATCACAGATATTCAGTGTCAGATGCAGATTATAATTTATAATAATACTAATGATTATGTGAATTTGAGACAGATGTGGATTAGCACAAGTATTAGTCAATGCAGAAACTTTCGGATCTAATGTCCAGTCAGATTTAAATGGTATCATCAAAATAATACAAAAACACTTTGTCAACCATCAGAAATACTCAACACAAACATTACTCATTTAATATCCTCTTTTAGTTTATTAATAAGATAAGTACCTCTAAATCTAATAGAAGTGGAGAGAAGATAAAAAATTATCTTGACTGCTTATAAAAAGCTTGTTTTGACTAAAAATAAATCAAAAAGCAAACCAAAGTCGATTTAACATGAAGTTCAAATTATCATATATTTTAACATTACTTCTGTTTCTTTACTCGTTCAATCCAGGGAGCAGTGACACCCAAAGTAATAATATTGATCCGTATCTCCAATCATTGATCGATGACTATATCGAAACCGAGATCCTTCCAATAAATAAAATTCCAGGATTGTCACTATCAATCATAAGAAACAATGGATCCTTGCTATATAATACTGGTTATGGGTATAAGAATATGGAAGAGCAACAAGGAACAGACAATAAAACACTTTTTGGAATTGGATCAGTTTCCAAAGTAAGGCAAAGTTTATAGTAATTGACACCTTTCTGAATTAATACTGGTTCAATTTCTAGAGTTTTACAGCAACAATTGTAGTAAAGGCATTATCAGAGAAATTTCCTGAATATGGAAGCACGGTGTTAGATATGCCGATTCAAAATTTACTCTCAAACGTTTCAAGCCAGGATATAATTATCTTAGGGGATAGGTACTAAATCAAATTATTATTTTAAGAAAGTATGATGAGGTAGATCATCCTATAAGCTAATCAAGCAAGCTCAACTCAAGCAGGTTTACATTGACAGATACCGATCTGAAAGTGCAACTTTCCGTGATTTACTTTCTCATAATACGTGTCTCAATCCAGATATGCTCGGGATATTTGTTGGAGCCTTCCAAACACAACAAGAACTAACTTAGTAAAAAAAATTTATTCTGAGCATAAATGAACATGCATTTAATTAATTCTGGAAATATAATTTGAAAATTTAAGCCGACTAAGATACGCTAAAGAGGTGTGCTCATTTAGGACTAACTTCGTTTATAACAACGCAGTCTTTGCAATGGCAGGAGAATATATTGGATTGATTATGAACACAACCTTTGGGGAATTGGTACAAAATAACTTAACTAGTTTTGAAGCCTCTGTTTTTAATTTTAAATGTTTGAATTTCTTAGTTGGAATCATTATTTTCGGATCTGGAAATGAATGAGAGTACTTTTGTTACTTCAGACTTGAACTTCTCTAGTATGCCTCTTTCGAAGATGTACTACTATAAAGATAACACTCACCATCTATATAATCCTGATTTGCTAAAGTGAGTACTTCGATCAGACAAGCATAGGAGTGCTTAAAAGAAGTAATAGTTTAATTTCTCTTGCTTCTAGGACTGTGGCGGTTTGCCCTGGTTCAGGGGGCATTCTTAGCACTTCTTCCGATATGTCTAAATATCTAAACTTTCATTTAAATTATGGGATGCTTGGGGACAAAGTTATAATTCCAGAGGTCTGAAATTTATTTAGATTAAATCAATTTTTTATGCATGCTAATTTAAAAATGCTTGTAGGATGTCATGAGATGGCTTTATGTCCCAGCAAATTTGCATCGGCAAGAAAACTCATTAATAGATCCAGCAAATGTGATATATGGTTACGGTCTAGGGTTTAATCTTGGTATTTCAAACAAGCATCCGATAACTTCTCATGCTGGAGCAATTTCAACATTTTCAACATTATTATCACTTTATCCTACTTTAAATTTGGGAATTTATTCATCATCAAATGGACAAAATGATATAGGGAAGGCTCATGAATTTCTACATAATAAAATTTTCAGAATAATAACAGGTAAAAATCATACTCTTCTTTGATCTGATTTCTTTATAAGGACACTTATTAAGATAAATTGAAACAGAAACGAATACGACAAAGGAAAAACTAATTGGCGGCAACAAAGAGGTTATAGCGAATAGAACACTTCTAAATCACTATAAGTACAGGTCAAATAATTCGTCAGTTAAACGAGAGCCGAATGAAATTGTTGGCCATTATGGAAATGGCTACGCTGGTAAATTGTTTGTAAAGTTCTAAGCGAAAATGTTGACGGCTGATTACTTAAATAACGAAAGGTTTTATTATTTCAAGGTGAACTTGATGTTATTTTTAAAAATGGAACTGGAGTAAATGACACTGGTCTCTATCTAAAATATGGTTCACTTGCCACAGGGTTTCTCAGAGAAAGTGACGATCCTAATATTTACTTTGTGGAAATAGATAGTGATTTGATTCAAGAATTTTATGCTCGTGGACTAGATTCCTTCAAAACCACCATAGATTTCAATGTTCCAGAAAAAGCAATACTTTATGGATATGAAGCAGTTGAGTTTGATAAGGGGTTGACACTCGATAAGCTACCACTAATCCCATACGATCCTCAGAGTTGTGGGCCCAATATTTCCATCAATAAACTAATGCCAAATACTTGTATTACATTCAACAATATCTGAATTTCTTTCTTATTTATAAATGTACACAGCATTTTATTACACCAATAAAAGAATACAATAGGACTATGTTAATAGTCATTCATTCATTAATACAAACGGCACAGGAGAAAATTTTCGTACCCTTTAACTAGGCCAGGTCAAATTGTTTCCATAGCAAAATTAAACTCAACTCAAATCAATTCAACTAGAATCAAGCTAAGCAGCATCAAGATGAAATTATAACTTTAAAAATTTCATTCGTATTTTAACTACCCGTGAAAGCAGAGCAAACTTAAAGCATTGAACAAAATGACTGTTTCATATGCTGGAATCACTCCAACTGCCGGATACTTTGGAAATTTTCTTCGGCTTCTTTTTCTGTAAGCATTACATAATATCAAAAGGGTAAACGAGTACTCACTAATCATGAATTTCATTTATCGTATGTACAATGTAGCTGGTCCGGAAGTGTTTGGAAATTGCTTTTGGCAAATGCGATCTTATACTTTGCAATATATGCCACTTTGTCTTACATTTATCGATACTGTTTGGATGATTACCAGAAGGGGTAAATAATGAACATATTTTATACTAACTATTAATGTCAATCCAATACATTTGATCTACTAAACCTGTAGCATCTTCGAATTTATGTGCGTCGTTTCCTTTCATCATCAAGCAAAAGTTAGATCAACTGTCACTTTCGCGATGGGATTCTTTGTTTCTTTAACAGTGGATCGATGGTGGGATCAATTTATGATAATGCCATGGCCAGACAGTACCTCTTGTTCAAGTCAGTGTTACATGCATTATTATATATCGAAAAAATATATCGCTCTATATTTAATTTTATTAATAGTTGCCGGTCACATGCCTGGGATGGATTATAGAACAAGATTACTTAGGAAAACACTCTTACGGTACTTAAACGTAAGCTACATCCTGTACTTACGCCGAATTTCTGCAGTTTTAAGGAGTCGATACAAAGATATTCGACGGCTAACATCTGAAGGTTTCTTTTCAATTAAACTCAGTGTTGATACCAAGACAGGAAAACTAATAATTGATATGTAATTAAAGGATATTTGACAAATTATGAATTGAAGGAAATGGAGAAGCTTCACTTGAACCAAAAAGACAGACCTCTTTACCTGGTTCCAATTGTTTGGTTTGGTCAAGTTTTGGGAGTGTAAGTGAAAATCATTAATTCAATCCGCAAAATTCCAACATTATTTTTAATTTTTAAATTGTCTATATTGCAAAGAGCAAGAGAAGAAGGTCATTGCACGACTGACGCTGGTCTTGATCACATTACTGAGTGTGCTGCTAACCATATCATTCAGTCCCACAAAGGAGTTATGTAAGTTCTTAGTTTTATTAAATTTTGAATGAAAATTATATTACAAACATTATTATTTATAGGTACGACTGGTTCCAGCTACCATTAGTCTACATTCAAATCGTTCAATTTTTAATGACAATATACTTTACTTTCAACTTATTCTCCCAACAATACTTGGACCCAGAAAAGAATTTCGAGCATCAAAGGCACATGAAAGATTGGTATGTCCCATTTTATTTAACTTTTGAGGTAAGTGTAGTTGAGCAGAATTCTTTTTTTGCAATTCATTTTCAATAGAAGACCCTTTATTTTAGTTTTTCTTTTTCTGGGGATGGTTCAAAGTTGCTCAAACACTTGTAAATCCTTATGGGTTTGATTGTGATGATTTCGAAATGGAATGGCTTGTAAAGCGGAATAACGTTATATCTCACTACCTTGCCGATGTGATGAATAACTTTATTCCAGTTTTGATTAGAGATATTTTTTGGAATAATCAAGTCCCTGATCCACTGTTTCCTCAAAATGCTAATCGAAAGTTGGATACCCGTGATTATGATCGAGATGATTTACCGGATCAGTGGGCAGAAATGGATCCAGACTTCGTCAGCGACTATTACGCGGAACATGCTGAGGCATTGCTCCAGGAGAAAAAAGCACAACAGAAGAAAGGACCAAAAATGCCAGAGGACGAGATTAAAGATTTCAACAAAGAATTGGAAGATATGCGGAAGAAGTGGGAGAAGTTTTTAGGAGAGACTACCGTAGAAGA
>JAQGCY010000772.1:0-14187 GCA_034700645.1 Xenylla mediterranea | reverse complement strand
TGGTTGCTATTAATTGTTCCATTTATCTTTAGTGCATCGCAAGGAGGTAAATTCCTTAATTTTCTCTGGTATAAAGTAAGCACTAATTAAAATAAAATAAACCAAATCGTTAACAAAAACAGATAGATGTTGTAAATCTATTATCTTCTAAGTTTTTGTTGGTAAAGATAAAAAATAAAGTTTAATTTTTTAGTTAGATACTGCCAGGTTGTATTTTAAAATTTATTAACAATGCAGCATTATTTAGGAACTAGAGAAAAAGCGTTAGTAGTCTATCATTCTTAAATATTTTCAGTTTCCAAATTTTAAAATTTATTTCATGAAAGCAACAATTTCTGTTGGATTTGGAGTGAATAAATTATTATAATACTAGATTTAGTTTAGATCTATGCTTCATTCCATACAAAGATTTTGATAGTAGAAGTACACGGTCTTAGTCCACCCTGTTTACATAAATAAAATGAATATGTTATTAACAATAGTACGAAACCTTGGAAATCATGTAGCATAAAATAATTTTTGTTATTCAACAGATAATTTATAGCACGCAGAAAAAGTTTTAATTACTACCTAGAATTATGAATTATATCAAAAATTAATAAAATCGAGAAAACCAGATGAGCAACTTTACAGTTCAGTTCAGACATAAATATAAACTACTGAATATTCATTGCTGCATTTGGTGCACCGCACGGAGTTAAATTTTTACTTTCACTTTTGCTATTGCATTGTATGCACTAAATAAAATAAACTGAAAATTCCACTTTAATTTCAATAATTTTATATACAGTATAAATTCCCATATTTTAGCTTTTGTAATAGTTTCTAGTTCTAAGACAGATAAATTATTGAACCCAAAAAAAATTGTCCAGCTCGACCATGCCCAATTAGCTACGAAGAATGCAGCGATGAAATATACGAAATGTTCTATCCGGCCAATTGCAATTTTACGCTGTAAAATCCAGTAAACCATGATTTGCAATGTCAGTTGTCGCATTAGATATTGGTTTTACGGATTTTTAAGATAAGAATCATCATCATACATACACCCATGCACGCCTTAATTGTCATGCTATGCTATGATACATAATAATGGTTATTCAATCGTTTTCCAGCTCTGTGTAACATTTCAGAATCCAAGAGATACTATTCAACAAGGTTGAATTATTAATTCCTATGGTTTTACTTTACTATTTGGCATGGCATGCTCATAGAATTTTGGTTAGGGCTTAATCAAATTTCTTTTCAATTGCAAATGTAACCTTGATCCAAGAAAAAAATCACAAACAACAACGCAAAATAATCAGCACATTCAGTTTGTTATATCATAAAATTCCTCACTTCAGTTTAACATAACATAAAGCAAAGGTGCAGAATCAGATCTTTCTTAATAAAATCTAAAACTTATGTGAATTAAATATTGCAAAAGAACACGGTGTATTATATAAAATAGTATATTTTTATACAATATGTGCAGCTATATTATTGTTACCAGGGACAAAAGGAAGACGCCGACCCATGGTAAGATTTTTCACTATTTTTTTTACTTTAATATTTGTCAATTTATTTCATTAATTTTTTGTGAACATTTTATAGATTCCAATAAAGATGGCCAAGTCTAAGAAGGAGACCTCATTGATTTGTATGCAGAATCGTTGAAACAAAGTTATCTTATCAACATTTCCGTCCTGGTTTTGGTTAATCCATATTAATTGAAAGATCAGTTCTAAACACAAACCAAAACAGAAAACAACCAATCTTTTGATTTACCGATGTTTAACGATGTAGCATTTTATAGATTACAAACCAAAACAGTAGAGCTAAAACGCTGCACAATATTCAATATTTCTAGTATCCCATTTTCAGATTCCACTTTGGAAGCAACCAATTTTATGTGTTGTCTTTGTTTTAGAGTGAATTAACTTATTATAATTATGTATAATTTAATACGTTCTAAGTCCCTAATCACTATGTAAACAAAATGGTACGGAGTTTTTGGAGACATTAGCTTTTTTGGTCGACTTAATGTAACTAATACTCCTTCCATTTATGATGTAATTTTCTACAAATAATGCAGCGATGAAATATATGAAATGTTCTATCTGGACAATTTTACGCTGTAAAATGTAACAAAGACTAAGATTGTGTCAGTTATCGCATTAGAAGGTGGTTTATCGGATTTGTAAAATAACAATCATCATCATACATACATAAACCCATGCAGATGCAAGTTTTAATTATCATATCATGATATATAATGCTTATTCAATCGTTTTCCAGATCTCTGTATCTTTTTAACCTCCATAATTTGCTTTGATACATCAATTTGATGAAGTCTAATGATTTGTTTAACAATTCGTTTTAATTTTGAAAACCAGGCAAATTTACATAAATGACAATGACAGCAATTCCTTGGTCTCAAGAGTGCAATTTTTAATAAATCCAATCTCATTGCATTTTACGTAAAGTTTTAGTGAATTTTTGTTTCATTGAAAAGTTATAAGCGATGCATCTACTCCTGTACAAAATGCTGATGGCTGAGTTTACAATTTAATCTGTAGAATCCAGAAGATATGGTACTATTGAACAAGGTTGAATTATTAATCCCTATGGTTTAACTTTACTGTTTGTATTTGGCTTGGTCTGCTCCTGAAATTTTGCTTAGGGCTTAACAAAACTTCTTTTGTAATTGCAAAAGTAACCTTGATTCAAGAAAAAAATCATGAACAACGCAAAAGAATCAGATTGTAGTTTGTTATATCATAAAATTCCTCACTTCAGTTTATCATAACATAAAGCAAAGGTGTAGAATCAGATCTTTCTTAATAAAATCTAGAATTTGATATATGTTAAATGTTTTAAATATTGTAAAAGAGCACTGTGTGTTATATAAAATAATATATTTTTATACAATATGTGTAGCAATATTAAGGTTAACGGGACAAGACGCAGACGCCGACTTATTGTAAGATTTTTGAAGAAATTTTTTTTACCATAAAGTCAGATTTATTATTATATCATTTGTCTATTATTTTATAAATTTTTGCGTCAACTATAAATAGATTCCAATAAAGAAGGCCAAGTCTAAGGAAGAGAGCTCATTGATTTGTATGCAGAATTCACCATTTCCGTCCTAGTTTTTGCTAATTCTTATTAATTGAAAGATTAGTTCTAAGCACAAGCCAAAACAGAAAACAAGCTAACTTTATACAATGTAGATTGTAGCATTTAATAGATTACAAACTAAAGCATTGGAGCTGAAATGTTGCACAATGGAGTATACTAAATTTAATTTATTTCTAGTTTCCGAATTCTAGACATCACTTCGGTTGCAACCATTTGTGTTGACTTTTGTTTTGAAGTGAATTAAATTTAACAAATTTTGAAGTAAATTTATTACATTGCATTTAGCGTTGCGTAATCTGGGAAGATTAGCAAGTCGGACATGTCGATATTAGATTTTAACAGTAAGCTACATGAAGAGAATAGTCTTTCTTTATCATTTTATTTAATAGAATTTTTCAACTAAAAGTATTTCGTCTGCTAAGTATTTGTATGAAAATTTTTTACGATATTGAGAGTAGCAGTGTCTTAAAGAAAATAATTTAAGTAACTATTCATCTTTTAATTTATTTTTAGTGCAGGGAGGTAAATTCTTGAATTTACTCTTGTATATCCTAAGCACTAATTAAATTCAAATAAACCCAAGTACTGTAATGTTGAAGAAACAGATTGATGTTGTTAATGGGCAATATACGTAATTTGTATCTAAGTAACAATTCCTATAGTTTTTGATTGTTTTGATTATTTAAATGTTTCTAATTTAGCTTTTAACATAGTTTCCAGTTAGTTAATTATGCGGCATATAGTAATAATAATAGTTATTTAATTATTACTTTACACTTATTCTTCTTAAAGTTTAACTGTATTTTAGATATTGCCTTAAACCTTACTTTAGTATTATAAATTTTATTAGTAATGCAGCAATATTTTATGTATGGATATTTAACTAGAAAGAAATAATTTAGTTTGTCAATGTTAAATATTTCCAGTTTCCAACTTCATAAATCTACTTCATGGAAGCAACAATTTGCGTTGGTTTTGGTTATGGAGTGAATTAAATTTGAACTTGATTTTACTTTATATTTGAGTAACTTGCTCTTATCACGATCTTTACGTTTTTTGTTTTTAAGTTTTATTTTAGTCGGATTTAATTTTAATTTTCTTTTACTATTAGTTTTCTTAGTATTCAATGCTGGACTCAGAAATCTTCGAACTATTGATTTTATTACTAGCAATTAATTACCTTTAGATTCTACATAAAGACCCACACGGACCGGGGCTAATATAATATAGGCAAACATACGCTACCTCCCATATTTTAGCCTTTGTAAATAGTGTCTAGTTCTAAGTCAGATAAATTATTGAATTACACTTATTACCAAAATTTATAATTTTTGAAGATATTGTACCTATTTGTATTATTAAATAAAACTAATAAAAGTTTAATTTAAAAATGTTTTTGAATTTTCACTTGGAGTTGCACTACTGAGCAAAGCTTCAACTGAATCTTCACCTCCAGATTTCCTTTCAAGAACAAACATTAAGGCTCCCATTCCAGCCAGACCCAAAGAACCTAGAAAAATTGTCCAGCTTAACCATGCCCAATTTGCTACAAAGAATGCAGCGATGAAATAAATTAAATGTTCAATTCGGCCAATTTTACGCTGTAAAATATAAATGTTGCAAAGAAAGATTTAGAATTTTTCAAAACTAACAGTAGAAATGGCATACCTCTTTCACCCAAACCATTGGAATCAAATCAGTTGTGGCATTTAACGGTGGCTCATCTGACTCATTAATTAATTCCATTGTAAAGTTGACACGAGCGGTTCCTACATGAGTTTCTTCGCCACTCTACAAAATTATGGGCAAAAATATCTTTTAAAAATTAGCATTCCACATATGATAATTGATTAAAAATTACTTGTTTACCGGAAACATCTCAGTGAGATCCAGATCCGTTCTCCAGCTCCCATCTTCATCAATTTTTGAAATATTTGATATTATTACTTGGATATATGCAGGCAATGGTGTACGAGCCCAAACTCGAATTTCTGGCCCATATTTACCAGCAAGTTCAATTTGCATTAACTACAATGAATACATCAGTAAAAGTAAACAAAAAAAATTTTAGGCTTAATTTACAATTACAACTACATAAAAACTTACAAATGCAATACCAACAGGAGAACGACTATCTTCACCACCAAATCCAGCAAGCAGTACAATAAAAATTATAAAACTTGCAAAAGCTATGATAATTAGCGGTACTTTTTTCTCAAATCCCGACATAATTATTTAGGATCTTAAAGTGAACACTCGATTTCAACTACTAGAATCTAAAACAAACAAAAATACGAATAGATGTTAAGGTTGAAACCCAAAGCCAAACCATAGTATAAAATACAACTCTAAAACAAGAAAGTAATAGGCAATAATAAAAGAAAAACAAGGCAAAACTTTCAGATCAATTTCGATAATTTTGAAAAACATACAAATTATTTAGGTTATTCCGAGTAAGTACTTAAATATGCAAGGAAAAACAATAATAATATGCTAAAATATTGTAAACGCTTCAGCTAATTCTATGTACAACTGCACGAAAATTGGTCACAAATTTATACAATACCGAAAAAATGAAATGAAAAAGCAAATGAATCGATATGATTTTATCTCTGTTAAATTAAGTCCAGTTTTTCCTTTTTTCGGCTCGCTGTGCTGTGGCTCCTACTCTACATATCATTAGTCATTAATCATTAGAATATTAATGAAATACTAACCATAAAAACCGAACCATAAATATAGGGACGTATGTACAAATTTCTAGGGGTATTATTTTCACAAATTCTTATAAGTATAATAAGCTTTCTGTACTTGAAAAAAATTCGAATAATACAGTACAGCACCTAGACAAATGAACAAAGTGTAAAGTTACATAGCATTTTTCAAAGTAGAGCAATTTTAAATTTTAGTTC
Source organism: Xenylla mediterranea (assembly GCA_034700645.1). NCBI lineage: Eukaryota > Metazoa > Arthropoda > Collembola > Poduromorpha > Hypogastruridae > Xenylla > Xenylla mediterranea. The sequence goes on along the minus strand of JAQGCY010000772.1, from coordinate 8,149 downwards.
GATTTGTTCCAGCTTTTTTAGGATACATTAATTTCTTTCTATGGCCAAAGGCAAAAGGTCACATATTTGTTCAATAATGCTAATATGCATTGGACTATCTACTGCTGGATTTATGGGTGGAATTATGATGAATTCAATTGGATTTGGAATTGTTTTGAAAATTGGACTACAAATTGTACGCACAATACAACTTTTCGAATTTTCATATCAAATTCGAAATGTGCCGATTTTCTAAATTTTTTTAGGCCCTAAAAATAATTCCACTAAATGAAGAATTCATGGCATGGATCAGCATACCATTGTTAATGATTGTTGAAGCAAAAATTACAGAAGCTGATGCAATATATCCCTTTGTAAGTCACAACAATTAAATTTGCTTATTGTTTCTCATATTTTCTTTCGAAATTTCAGGAAAACAAAGTTGGAGGTGGAGACTTGAAACTGAGCCTTAAGTTTTCAAGTTGGCTTGAAGAAGAGGAAGACGGTGATGTGGAAGAGATAAAGAAATCAGAAATGGTGCATATTCAAAGGGTAAGTAAAAATAAAGCAAGCAAAATTTGTGCCTGATGATATGTCTATAATTTGAATTTCAAACTTTTCAGAGTTCGGAAATTGATGAAATTCAATATTACAGAATGGTCCTCTCAACTTCAATCTTTAACTGGGCCAGCTTAATCAGTTGGATTTTAATTTGTTTTGGAACATTTTTGATTGGGATTGGAGTAGCATTAAAACTAAAGGATATTCAAACTGAAATGAAAAATAGAAAAGTAGCACAGGTAGAGGTAGAAAATGATTAGGATTTATTGGGTCAGACTATTGCTATGCTATTGTATATAAAAAGAATCAATAAATGGCATAAATAATATCGATTGCCTTCTGTATTTTAAAAAATCAGTTATTAATTCATAACGACACTTTGTTAACAAGTAAAGTTAATCGTAACTACTTATTTGAACCACTGCATTAAAGTTGTCCACAATGGGCCCATTTCGGACTGGCGTGGCATCTGGTGACAGATCCCTCTTGAGAAACATACATACACAGTAGGCTATTACCTTTGCTCTGGCTCAACTCAACCTACTGTAATAATTAATTTAATACAAGCCTTACGGCTTGCTTCGCTGCGCGAAGAAGATAGCCCTATGCAGCGGCAAACGGCCCTGTGCAGCAGCATACGGAAATTCAAAATCATTCGCATCAACCAATGCTTCAACTGAAAAACTGGCATTCCGTACTATTGTTAATTCGAAACATAATCAGGGTTTTAATCATTACAGTCAAATTGAAAAAAAAAACTACTCGGATTTGGACTAATTTGTACTTCTTGACTCCGTGCTTCTCTCATTTGTTGAGTCCTAATTTGACAACTAATCCTGTTGTTTTGTCTTCTCGCGATCTTCGGCATGTTTGAATGAAACTTTTGATTTTTAACTGGGCTATTTCTATTTTAACCACCCATTGCAAATGCCGGAACCAAGTGGGTTTGCTATTGATAAGCCATTCAATAAGTAATATGGATTTCCTTTATTAATCAATTGCACAAATTGATTAATTACTGGCTCGAACCGAATAATTACTTAGTCCCATTTAATCAATCGTTAGGACCAATGGACAATAATTGACATCAATTGACCAATTACTTTGTCCCAATTAATAAAATACTTGGCCCCAATTACTCGGCGCCAATCAATTAATTACATGGCACCAATTACTCAACTACATGGCCCCTATTCATTATTTTTTCATGTACTTACTATTTATAACGTTTGGTCACCGTTTAGTACTTGAAGTCATGTAATTCCCATGCTAAGCAATGTATTTCACTACAAACCCCACTAGTAAACTACCCTTCCCCCAGCGGCAATTTGCCCCATCTTAGAACTCGACCTGCCCCTTGACCCCAGAAGCTTATACACCAAACCCCAGGTCATTTGGTCCAGGCGTTCTGGAGTTATCGTGTATACAGACGAACGGACAAAGTGATTACATAAAGTGGGCAAACCCACTTAATAACTAATCGATAACTTAAAATTAAACTACTTTAAAAATGATAACGCAGTGGCGCCTGAATTCCGAAGTTCTTGGCAGATTTAGTTGAGCTTTAATCGATTCGTGAGAAATGAATCAGTGAACCTATGCTTTGGATAATTGTAAAAATAATACTTCCAAAATCAACAACTAAGTTGAGAAATTTATTTGTATTTATGACATATCAAAATATCTCCTATAGTCATCAATTGTCAAGGAAACCGAAAACTTATTATTTACAGTCAGTCAGGACTCAGTCGTCTTTTAAGCAGGCCCGGCCGCCGTTTTCGAGGAGCCTGCTTAAAAGGCGGCTGGGCCGGCTTTTAAGCAGGCTGGCCGTCTTTTAAGCAGGCCTGCGTACGCGCTGTTCAAAACGTGGTAAAATCGGGCCAGCTTACAAGCCGGCCGAGGAAGATTCGGAACCGGCATATGCTACGTTCCAAGGCTTAATTTTCAAGCATGCATTACATTATATTCATCTCCAACCACCGTTGATCGTACCGTTACAACTTTATAGTAGGAAATAAAATGTGAAAAATAAATGTCTTAACTCAGGTCCTTGTAACTGTATTATTTTATTACTGGAATAATACAATTTCAAGGACTGAAAATAAAGTACCCCGTCAAAAAGGAAATTTTTAAAAGTTAATCCGAATACAGGTAAGACGAAGTCATAAAGTTCACTTTATGACCATGTCCCTGTACTTTTTTTGATTTATAACGGATTTTACCTGACTGAATTTATATTTCACTGAAGAAAAAATGATTGTTTGATATATTTATGTATACTATATTTCTGCATAAATACTCCGAGAATACGGTTTATGTGCATCAGTTGTTTCACTTGCATTGAAAAAATAAGTTGTTGTTCTATACTTTGTGAAAGTTTAGTTTTCATTTTCATTCATTATCATGGCAAATTTAGAAAACTTAGCAAAGTGGTGCGATCATTCATGCCAGAATAATTCATTCAACTATTCACCTGTTTTGCTTTTAATAAATCAATGATTTTATTACCTTAAAACCACGGAAAAATTGTTTGAGGAAGGTAATTACAAATTATTGGTGCTTATTTTCATGATCGTTTGTCATATCACCTGTCAAATCCAAATCGCAGCGTAATTTTGCATGTTGTACATGATGGCACGAGGCCGCCGAATATCTCGGCTCGGCCAGGGAAAATGCCGGCCCGGCCGTCCTTTAAGCAGGCTCTGGAATTTCTCGGTTTCAAACAATTCAAAATTAAACAAAAGTGTTAGAATTTTGGGGGATTCTTTCATATTAATTAGATTAATTGGTCTTCAAGGAAACTTTCCTTAAAATTTGGCCCCATTAGCCTGCCCTTAAGGGTAGTTTATTTTAGAAATTAACTTTATAATCGTCATAACTTGTGCCCATTTGCCCCTACAACATTTTCCCACGGTGAAAAGTTAGATAATTTGATTGTTAATCTTGCTTCAAAAAAGAATTAAAATCGCTTCGTGGGAACAGCTCCCTTTGCCCCAAAAACCCCCCTGCTTAAAAGCCGGCCGAGGGCAGGTCCAAGAAAATCATTCCCTATCTTTTAACATTAGCCTCGAAAACGGCGGCCGGGCCTGCTTAAAAGACGACTGAGTCCTGACTGACAGTTTGTTTTCCAAAAGAGAAAAAAGTCAAAAAGAGGCAAGGCCACTAAAGTGCCCATAACTTTTGACCGGGTCAACTTTTTGGCAAACAAAAGGCGTCATGCACATCTAGAAGGTTCGGACTAAATCCCCAGAAAGTTTGGTCCAGCTACGTTTAGTAGTTTAGGAGAAGTTCACGCCACAAGAATTGATTTTGGAAATCCGGTAGTTATATTAGAGTATAGTAGAATAATAGAATATAATTAAAATGTAATAAGTAAAGTTATAACATTATTGATAATAAAGTCTCCAAATATTCTTAAAATTAAATCTGGTTCTTCTAATGAAAACATATTACCAACCCATAGCTTTAGCTCTTGTCTACTTTTCCAACGCTTACACCCAAAAATAGCGAAGCCAAAAATAGCGAACCAAAAATAGTGAAGCCAAAAACAGTGAAACCAAAAATAGCGAAAGACAAAAACAGTGAATCCAAAAATAGCGAAAGACAAAAATAGTGAATGATAAAAATAGTGAAGCCAAAAATAGTGAATGACAAAAACAGTGAAGACAAAAATAGCGAATTCAAGGAGTTTGTTTTTACATTAAAATTCGATCTGAAAAGAACGAAATGTCAGTTAATTATTAATGGTTATATTTCATATAGTTCTAAATTAGTCATATTTTTTTTACATCTCCTGCAATTATTAATAAAATCGTATATTTTATTATTTTGAACTATTCCTAACAATAATTCTTAATATATCTTGTTCAAGTGTGCTGAAAAAAATTTACTCACTAGTTAACAACTTTGTATTTACGGAATGTGTGTTTAGGCACCCTAACTGTATTTAGAGTCTTTCTGTGGAGCTTGGGTCTAGGCTGGGTTTGGATTTAGGCGCGGCTTGAATCTGGGCGTAGCTTGGACTTAGGCGTAGTATAGATTTAAGTGTATTTATCTAAGCGTAGTATAGATTTAAGCCTAGGTATCTAAGTGTAGTTTAAATAAGTGTAGGATTTTCTGCGCCTAAAATATAAGTGTAGGGTCTAACCTACGCTTAGAGTTTGGGCGTATGATTTTACCTGCGCTTAGAGTATTGGTATAGGTTATGTTAAATAGAATACATAAGAAAAATAGTATAAAAAGGATAGCAGATTAGTTTTAGAAGTCAGTCAGTCTCCAACTTTCAGAGAGAGTAGATGTACTACTTTGTTAGAACAATAATAATTTGTGAATATTTTGTGAAAATAGTTTCTAAAAATATTAGTTTTGGAATAGGAAAATACAGTAAGAAACGCTTATTTTACGGCTCTAATTTTAGGGAAGATAACCTTAATTTAGATACGTTAAAGTAGTGATAGATTTGTGACTGTGGCTAAGAATTTTAAGCGTAGTAGAAGATATCCTAAGTTTAGTGAATACGCCTAGTAGAAGGTACGCTAAGTTTAGTGAATACGTTTAAAAGAAGATACGATTATTAGTGAATACGCCTATTTGGTTCTACTTAAGTGTAGTGAATTAAATACAGAATTACATACGCCTAAACTTGTTAATAGAATTAGTGGTTGTGAAATAAACCTTGGAAAATATTAGTAAAAATATACAAATAAGCGGAGGTTGTGCTTGTGGATGATCCGGGAAATTATTTCGTAGAGGAGAACATTGGAAATAGACAGAAAGATAGCTCTTGTGTTAGTGTAGATAGTAGTGAAGATTCCACTCTTAGAAAGCTGACATTGGAGCCGTCAATACAAACTTAGAATACCCAAATTTAAAGCCGAAATTTTTTGCAAAAACAAAAATGTTGAATTCGCTATTTTTGGCTGCACTGTTTTTGTCATTCACTATTTTTGGCTTCGCTATTTTTGGCTTCACTATTTTTATCATTCACTGTTTTTGTCTTTCGCTATTTTTGGCTTCACTATTTTTGGTTCGCTATTTTTGGCTTCGCTATTTTTATTTCGCTATTTTTATTTCGCTATTTTTGGGTGACACGAATAGCATTATATTTCCTTGTTATTTTCTTTTCTTTCGCTTATGTACATACAAAGCATCATTTCTTTCCAAGATCCACCACAATTGCTTAGTTTTCTTAACATAATAAAACATCTCTTTGTTAAGTTTATTGTAGTCTTACTTTTAAAAGTTGGACGTGGTGATCGAATCAGAAATATTCTTTAGGAACTTGGAGGTAGAATGTCTCGGAGATAAAATCCCAAAACTAAATTAAGAATAGAAGAAAGCAACTCCGACAGCAGGTTGACGTTGGAATAATTTATTGCTTGTTGTTGTTTTTATAGTGGAGTAGTACGTCTTACAATATTTCAAAGAATTCTTCTCGATCTCTCCTGCTTCTACAGTATTTATTTACTTTTGCTTTCAAATAGATACTAATATTTGGATTTATTTAGGCGTCATCAAGAGTTTTAAAATGAATAGCACGGCTACACGGCTAGTTATTTTAGCCCATAAATCCTTTAATACATCGTCCTACATTTTGTTTAACTCTTACGGGCTCATCGCCGAGTAAGCTAGAAATCTAACAGTGGATGTATAATAATATTCTGTGATTGTTCATGGAATAATTTACTACTTCATACGCTTTCTACAATAATACTTAAGATTTTATGAACCAATATTCCCAACAGAATCATGAAATAACTTTATGAATCTCCTTTTACTCTTAGCGTTAGTCCTATAAATTCCAATTTACGTATTTTTTGATGCAAAACATAAATCTTGAGTTTTCAGATCAGGAAGTCAATCATTACAACTTCACAGTCATAATAGTACTAGTATCATAGGAATCGAAAACTATTTGAACGTTCTTCGTATTTTTTACTACATACCGATACTAGAAGTCTTATAATAACACTAGACTATATCCTTGCTTGATTTAACAGTTTTCCGTCAAAAAGCTGACATAAAAGTTTGGAAGGTCCTACATACTACTTAAGAGACTTTGGTTCAATTGATATTACTAAAGGGAGCAAAATATTTTTTATTATCCCCTTTATGTATAATACGAAAGCTTAGGGTTATTCCTATATACATGTAAATAAAAATCTGTTTAAATAAATAATAAGTGGATTCCGCATCGGCTCCACAAAAAAGAGCTAAAAATCTACTGAGCTATACAGTAGTAATAAATAGGATACACCGTAATCATAGTTAATATTCAATCAATGTTTAAGAAGTTCAAATTCAGAGTCGGAGTCAGGAATTAAACTGGAAAGATTAATTTCATAGTTCAAATAAATTTTATTATTTTTTATTTTCATTTCGGTAATTGAAGAATTGTGATGATGTTTTCAGCCACATTAGTTAGTACTATTCATATGAAAGAAATACAACAAAAAAAAAATTTGGAATCGTTGGCAAAAAAACTTGAAAAAGCAAACTTTTGCTTACGTTAACGAATAGGTTAGAAGTACAAAGTAAAGTAAAGGAACTCTTTATAGATATGCTGAAATTTTCTTGAAATTTTTTTGAAGTTAATTTCACGCATGAGATCCGATACTTCTTTTCTTAGATTTTTCCAATGGCTTGAGGAAAAGGGGAAAGCAATAATAAGATCGAGTACGGTGAAACCCAATGTGTTGCTCAACTATTAAGAACTGGAAACCTATTTCAGGAAAACATTATATCCGTAGAACTAAGAACTCCAGTAGAAATGATACTCTGCACTTCATTCCTATTATCTATCGAGTCAACATTCATGTGCTAAACTAAAACAAAAGTATGCGTCCGTCCGTACATACTCAGACTTATAATATGTATATGTACCTATGTATGTATGTATCTATGTCCTCTATGCTATGAATACATGGGAAGATGAAAGGGTATCGAAGAATATTTTCAGGAGAAAACCACCAAGTCTTTTCTTTCCCGTGGTTTCTTACTTTGGTTTTCATTTTGGCCTAGAGATTTTTTTTTGTTGGAACAAAGAAGATGAGTGTTGAGGCTGCGAGAAGATGAATTGTTTCTTGATGTGACAGTTGAGCTCAACTGTGAAGAAAAATGAGAAGCAAAAAAAGGGGACTCCAAAGAGAAAACTATAAGTAAACTATGTTTATATGTATATATTTGAGCGATTCAATGAAATTTTTACCTCAAAACTTTCATTTTTTTTCCCTCATTATTGTCTCGAAGTCACATTAGTTTTTTTTTACTTTTCAATTTTTAAGCACATATCTCGCTAACGCTTTATGTAAAGCATGGATAAGGATTTGAGGAAAAATTAAGCCTAGAAAATTCCATAATGAACATCCAACCTCTTGAGTCTTTGAAGTAATACTATTTGTGTGTGTGTACTGTGTACGTGTGAGCCTTTACAACTGTATATAGTATATAGAATTTTCCTGGCAAAATAGGAAGAAGAAGAAGCTGGAGAATTATCAGATCCTAAACAATAGTTGACGATGGGTTATTTTCATCTCAGATCATCATTCTATTATTCAATGAGACGAAATGTTGAGCTCTTTTCTAAGCCTTTCTTTAAAGTTTTGTATTC
>JAQGCY010000771.1:0-14188 GCA_034700645.1 Xenylla mediterranea | reverse complement strand
GGGCTTGGCATTATTTCAGGTTGGGTTGGAATTGTTGCTATTGTGGGTGGAGAGGTTGGTTCAGTTGTAGTTGTTGGAACAGTCGTAGTTGTTGTTGTTGGAACAGTCGTGGTCGAAGTTGTAGTTGTTGTTGAAATAGTCGGCGTTGTAGTGGCCTCGGTTGTTGAAGGAGAAGTTTCGACAATCAATGGAACAACTGGAAATTCATGATGATGTTCCTGGTGCTGGGGATGATAATGATTTGGATAAGGCATAAAGTTTTGCGGAATATTATGATAATCGTCTCCCATAATTCCTGTTGGCGAAAAGCTGGACCCGGATACTTCTGGATGTTGTGGCTGTGCTTCCACTGGTGGAAGAGAAATTTCTTGTACAAATGCAGGCTGCTCTGGTATCATAGAAATTGATGGTAAGTCTGGTTTTTTGTGTTGTAACTGTAAAAGTTCAAATGGCAAATATGGATCATAGCCTGGTGGATAAGTGGACGGTGAGACTGTTGGTATTGTCGTTTTTTGGGTTGATGGTTCTGTTGTGGTTGGAGGGGGTGTTGTAGTGGTGGTGGTCGTGCTTGTCGTAGTTGGCCTTGCAGTTGTCGTTGTTGTAGTGGTAGTTGTGGTTGTACTGGTCGTGGTTGGTTCTGGCTTTACGCCCATACTATTCTTAAAATTTGCTAATGTTGGAACTTTTGGATAAAAACTTGGAAGTTTTGGTGGGGACAAGGTACTTTGTGTACGATTTCCATAGAAAAACGTTGGTTTTTTAGGTGTGTATTTTAACATTGGACGTTTGGGTTTATTTTGTCCTGGATGTTTAGTAATTTGACCTTTTGCACTTGAATACGAATGGATAACAATTGGCATTGGTTTTTTGCGCTTAGATGAATTTTCATCTGTTCCATTGGTTTCAACTTCATTACTAGCAACTGCTTTAGTTGGTAGATTTTCCGAGTTGTAATTAACGTCTCCTGTGTTTGGATCCTGTAAGAAATCAGCACAGAACAAATCTCAGCATCTTTGAGAAATATAGGATTACATGCTTCCAAAGCTAAAGTTTACCTTATCCATATAAAAAGGCTTTCCTCCATCCATGCCAAAAATTCCAGGCATTCTATAACCCGAGTTTACGTCTCTCCTTAATCTAATAAAAACTGGATCCATTCCATTAAATAGTCGCTTGTATAAGAAACCTCTGGATTCAGTCACAATTCCAGTATGAAGCTTTACTTCCATGGTATCTGGTTTCATAGAGTCTTCCTTTGTTGCTCTAGGTCTACCGGTCAAGTATGTTACTTGAACATCTTCGCGTCTTTCCAAATTTGGTTTTTTAACTCGAAGCTTCTTTCGTTTTGGTTGTTGCTGCGGTGGAGGAATCTGTGGTGTAGGAAGTGGCGGATTGGATTGTTGAGGTGGAGCATATGAATTGAGTGGATAGTAGTGAGGGTACATGGGCTGTTGGGGTTGGACATAAGGCCTATATCCTGGAACTTGTGGAGAACGACTAAACATATTAGAAATTCGTTGTAAGTAATGATTAAGATTTACACGATGATTAACGTTTTTGGGTGGTAAAGGTGGTGGGGGTGGACGGGAATATGCGGGTTGAGAAACTGTGCCCGAAGATTGATATGGATTTTGTCCAGGTCCTGGTTTTGAACCTGGTCCACCTCCTGGACTAGGTGGTGGATTTGGATTTTGTTGCGGGGGTGGAGGCGGTTTGTTAGGTATTTGCTGGTATGGACCTGGTGCAGGATGGTGTGGTGGCCTCCAATGTTGAGGCGGTGGAGGTCGGGATGGACCACCCATAAACATTGAAGTCAATCTAGATAATGGACTTTTACTAGGAGGTGGATGATGAAAAACTTGTCCTTGACCTGGAGCAGGTCCATTTGTTGACGGATATGGAGCTCTAGAAGGTATATTTTTTGATTCCGAGGATTCCTCAGCAGATTGTTGAGCTTGGGATTGAGGTGCCTGTGGTTGTGGCTGAGGAGGTTGTGTTGGAGCAGGACGCTTCTTTTTCTTTTTGAACAAACTAAATCCAGGTTTCTTTCTTGGAGGAGAAGGTGGAGTGTCCGTTGTAATTGAAATAAATTGAGCATCTGTATTATAAACTGGTTTAAATCCATGAACAATTGTAGGAGGGGGTGAGAAGGATTGTGTATCATTATTATGTGGAGCTGGACGTGATTGATTTGTCATTAATGGACCAGCAGAAAATTGATCAACTGCCGTGACCACATCAGTCTCTTTAAATGAGCTTGTAACGTTTGATTCTGTTACCACAAAGCATGGTAGTAATAATACTATGAGCAATACTTGGAATTCAGGCCTCTTAAGCGTCTTCCTTTGGGACATTTTTGTGGTGGAGCTAAAAGAATTGTGGAAGAAAGAAAAAGGGAAAATTAGACTAACAACTTATTTACATTTCTTTATAAGCACTAAGCATCATTATTAACACACATTTCACAAATGGGCTATTTTGTTTGCAATTATTCTCTATTTACTTTTGACAAGAAATAAAAAATAAACTCTTTCATATACGTTTTCTAGTTCATAATCATAATTGAGTAATTAAGTGCATTTTCTTTATCATGATCATCTTGTCACGATAATCATTTATTCCCAAATAAGGAAAAGATGCATTTTTAAAATCCCTGCTTGTCGGTATTTGAAGATGAAAATCCTCCTTTTTAGAAATGAAGTAGTTTGCTCCAAAGATGCGAGAATTATTAAAATGGCTTATGTGCGATAGGCGACTCAAATAAAAAACCTTTTATGGAAGTATGTATAAAACAAGCCCGACTCAAAGCACAAAATCAGTAAATCGAATTGGCCCTAATTGATAATGGAAACTTCACATCAAAAATTCTAGCATGCATGTCATCTTTTCTGTTAAAAAAAATCTCCGGTTGATTAGGAGTTTTTCGTTCGATTGTACATTTTAAGCGTCCAAATCCGATATGTTCATTTTAGCTTGGAAACGATTGCAAAGAAGCTTATATTTTGAGTCGGGCTTTGAGCGCTGCATAAAATAAATTAAGCATTCTTTATTCTGATTTGAAGAAGATCCTATCCTACCACAATATTTTGTTTCGGTTCATACATATATGAAAATTTTGTTGAAATGAAGTGAAGTGAGAATTAGTATTATTTATGAGCGATTTAAAATAAAAAATAAATGGGCCAAAGAAATTAAAGGAAATTGGCTTACGCTTGGCTTGAAGTATATACAAATGTACGCAATGAAAAAAAGTCAGCAAATGATAATAAAAAATTTCAATGCCACTGTCATTGCGCGAAGAAAATAATTTTTGTGATTGTATTATTTTATTTATTATTGACTAAAAAGAAAAATGTGAATCATTTTAGGAATACGATTCGAAATATAAAGCATAAAAAAGCCGGATGACCCAATTAACTTGACTAGAGTAACCTGTGCGCAGTGTAAACGTAGATTAAGGAAATTGTATCGTTCGAATAGAATAGAAGAGCCCCCAGTGCTACTGGTGCTGGCCTAGTAGCATAGTGATAGTCATAATAGTCAAAGTCAAATCATTTTGGTCATACGAACATAGTAAAGTTGTTTCAGTGAATAACGGACCAGTGACCTTTACACACACACAGTATTTGGGAAACACTTGTATTATAAAAGTATGCAAGAAATCATGGCAATGGCATGGCATTTTTGATTCAATTTTCTTCCTTTGGATGGACTAATGGATTCCTATTCCATAGTATTTTGTAATCTAACGGAGAATTCCTTTTTTATTCTCAAAGAAAAAACAAGTTTAACATACAGAATATCTATCTGATTCTGATTAACAACATTTGCATTTTTTCAATCCTTGATGAAAACTTTAGTAAGAAAAGTAAGGAAGAGTTTTTTGCATTTGCATTTACATTGCATTTTGGTTATAATATAATGCCCGGCTATTCTGTTGTGTAATGTAAAAAGGACGCCTTCAGGAGTTTTGTTAGTGCTAATTAAAGATGTAGCCTAATTAATCTTTTATCTTAAGGAGAAAAAAGAAGTGGTGATTAATTAGTAGGATTACTTTTTAATATGAATGCAATTTCCAAAAGCCTTAAGTTTGATACTTGGTATTGAGGCTAAATAGCTAACGGTAACGGATTACGTAGCACTGCAGCAGCAGCCGCTAAGCAAACAGCCTAGCTCAAGGATGAAGCCCAATTTTTATTATCGAGGGGTTTTGCAATGATCTGTACGATTTGTATGTGTATTAAATTTGCGTGAAACTTTTTTCCAGTGCCCAATTCAAATTACAAGCAGCTTTCTCCAGTAAAATAAAAGACTTGCATAAACAAAACATATTACTAACCTCTCATACGAGCACCATACACAAAAAAATTCTTATTGTCCCAAAACTTGAATGTTTATTCTTTCTTTCGTCAGTTCAATCCAACAATTCAACAACTCTTTTACTCACTCAACTGGAACAATGCTTATAAATATCATGAAGGAAGTCTTTAATTGAGAAAATTGCACTGATGAATCTTGATGATATTATTAAATTATTATTTACTAATCACTAGTTTAATAATTGTAAATAGGAAATATGGACTAATTGGCTTTATAATAATTCAAATCCATTTCCAAATTCCGTTAAGAAATTGGTACGTGGTAGTAGGGGTGATATAATAATATTAATAATATTGATGATAATAATAAGGAACGCTAAACGTATTGTATTGTTGTAATTCAATATACGTACAACAGTATACAAACAATATAACAATTGCAAATCTTTTAATTTAAAACTTCTTCAGGTATTTTCTTATCTCTTTCGTTCCTTCCTGACTCAATGCCTCACCTCAACTAAAGAAAATGCTTAAGTTCACTTGTCTAACCTGTTCCTATTCTGCTACTTGTACTTCCAAAGACGACGTAACGTAAAATAAAATAAATTGTAAACTAAGTAAATTGAAAGGAATATCCTAAGCGAAATGAGTTGACTTAACTTAATGTTTAGCATTTTTTCACAATTTTACTGTAAGTTACGCTTACACTCTATCTTAATTTTTCAAAATTCCAATTCCATTGCTTGTAGTCAAATGGACCAGCTTAGCAATTTAACATAAAAAAGATGCAAAAATGTCTAAAACTTACGAGTCGCGTCGCGTCATTTATTCAGATTCAGATTTTGACTTTACAATTTTAGCCTAAATAAAATAGTTAATAAAAAAGTTTCAATAGAATAATGTAATATAAGCATCCCAGCATGAAATCGAGTCAGCCCGTTCACTTTCTTACACCAAAATAATGTTACAGTAGGCAATCTAATGCAAAACTAAATCATTTTGTAGGGTAAACGTTGTATTGTATCTGTATGCAATTCAATTCATGATTTAAAATCAAGATTCTAACGGAATTTATTTTTCACTTGTCTGCATACCGGAAAATTAATAGCATTTCTCTAAAATAGGACAAAAATAAACTTCATTCATTTCTCGGTTAAAAATTACAATGGTTATCAAATTGAAATTGAAAGTTTATGGTACAAATTGATTTATAAGGAGATTGTAACTTTATCACATTTTACCTGCTCAATATTTGTGTTTTTTCATGATTATGATTATTGATTTATTTTAAATACATGTATTAATATAATGTTTCATCCACGTTACGTTTATGATCTCCATAAAATTATCTTATCCTTATCCAAAATTCATATGAATGAGAAATTGATAAAGCTGTGATATTGGAATATTTTAGTATACTTTTTGCCAGTTGATGATAAAGTAAAAGTTGTATAGTAGAACAGAACTACTTGTTTGCTTGCTGGACTAAATTTAGAGTTTTTAAGAAATACTTAAACGTTGCATTTTTACTGTATAACTTCAAGCAAAGATTTTTGTTCCAAAATAATTGGAAGCCGATTAAAATTTATAGTAGCATAACTAGTAGTTCTTAAAAAATAAGAAATGAAATCACAATTGTTTTTATATTATATCCAAATAGTTATAGTTTCATTGGCAATTTTAAATGGTAAAGGTAATCCATCCAACCGATCATTTTGTTAGATAATTGATTTATTTCGGTCCTAATTGATATTACATTATTTTTAGCATATGCTCAGATTTCAATTGAACTTTACAAACTAGAAACTAGTAGCGCTAATGAAATTACACAAGCAACACAAGAAACTACTGCAACTATTCTAGAAATTACAAATACTAGCCCTTTTAATTCTACAACATCAGACTCCACAGATGGACTAACAACTGCAGAGTCCGAATCATCGACTGATAGCACAACGGTGACCCCAAGTACTTTTACAACAATTTTTCCGTCAACTACAGATGGTCCAATTTCAAGCACCACATTTCCAAGTTCCAGTTCAACAGCTTTTAGTTCTGAAAGTGAAACTCCTATTTCAACCATTTTATCCAGCACTACAGTACCTAGCTCCACATCTCTAGAAAGTGCATCCTCATTTCCAGCTGAATTAAGTACTACTCCAACTATTAGTACTACCAATGGTTCCCCAACTCCAAGTGTATCCTCATCAACATTAGATCCTGATTTTACTACTACACCAAATGAAGCAAATTCTACAATCGAAACTTCAACGTTTAATACTGAAGGGCCAATTTTACATGGAGGAACGGAGAAATGGGCAGTCGTATTACTTACATTATGCCTTTCATTTGCAGCAATATTCACTGCCTTATATTTTACAAGAAAGTACTATAAAAGGTAATTTAAACGGTAAACTTTCAATTTGGAAACTCTAACTTCAATATTTACAATTTAATTTTTAGAAAACGATTAATGGATAGAAGGCGATTACTCACAAGTACATCACAAGAAGGATTTTTTGTTGGAGGTGATTCATCATATGAAAACTTATAATCTTCAAGTAATTTTTACTCTTTTCGTTAGCTTTATTAAGCACCTTTGTTTTGTATCTCTTTCTGTTAAACGAAGAAGTATAGTTAAACATTTTTTTTTACATTTCAGTTTCTTATATTGTGAATATTTTAGAGATAGATCGTTTCAATTGAATTTCTATTAATATATGTATTGTATCCCCAAAAAAGTTGAATCTTTGTTTGCTGGCTCGAGTAAAACTTTTCTCATTGTTGGCTTGTACTAATGTGTAATGTTAATGTAAATGTTTTGGTTAGTAAAACAATTTTTTGAATTCTTCGAAAGTTCGAATAAATAAAGTATTTTTCTCCTTCCGAATTTTTCCATTCAACTTTTTAACGTGCATGTTGTTTACAAAATGGACGCCCACCTTTAGCAAAAAAACTTTGTCCTTCTAAATTTTTCTTACAGGCTGAGCAATTGAAGCATTGAGAGTCTGAAAAGAGGTACAAATATTTGTTTGGTTATGCGAGAGCGAGACATCATAAATTTGAAAGTATGCTGGTTTACGATAGTTATTATTCATTGCTTCAACCCATCTGTCTCCAGCTTCAATAGGGTATCCACATGCATAGCATTTTGTTGTAAACATTTCGTTCCAATCTAAAATTATAATAATATTGCAATGGAAAGGCAGAGAAAATTGAAACTTGTATTAAATTGCTGCTGTCGCTAACCTTTGTCACAATATGGACGACCATCTTCCAAATAAAATGGATTATTTCCAAAGGGTGTATTACAATGTGTACAAAGAAAACATGTTGGATGAAAATGTTGTCCGATTGCATTAAGACATTCATTTTTAATACGTCTCCGACATTTTCCACATTCTGGAGCCAGGTAAGATTCCCAACAAAATTCACAATAAAGTGCTCCACGCTCTTCCACATATCCAATATCAATTAAAGCCCGATGACAGTTGGGTGTATTACATTTAAAATGATCTGGACAATAGATTTTTCCTCCGCTTGCTGTAATAAATGGACCGCTGAAAAGAGAGGGTAAAATTTAATAATTCATTTAAAGGATGAATTTTCTTCTGTTTGGTTACCGAATTTGTCTCTGGCATCCAGCACAAACAGCAATGCGAGGTCCAGGTTGTGTCAATATTCCTCTTCCACGAGAAGGTAATATTCCTTTGCTAAATTGCTTGCCACGTGCAGACAAAGGTGGACCTGCAATAAGCCCACCCCCAACTCCAAAACTTGAAGGTCCCCCAAACGGTGGTGCAATACCAGCAGAGCTTGAAGCCGGTGCTGCTGATGGCTTAGATGCAGTAGTGAGCAATGATGTTACTGGTTTATATGGAACTTGCTGTTGTTTGAATCCTGGTTTTGGTGGTGCAACTGGTTTATACCCTGGAGTAGCACCATAAGGAGCATAATTTGGTGTATAAGTTGGTACTGGTGCAGCAGCAGTTTGAATTGGAATCGTGGTTCCAGCACTAGTTCCAGATTGTCCAAACGTGCTTGAAAAGCTACTTGAATCAGTATAGCTACTTTGTTGTTGT
Source organism: Xenylla mediterranea (assembly GCA_034700645.1). Classification (NCBI taxonomy): domain Eukaryota; kingdom Metazoa; phylum Arthropoda; class Collembola; order Poduromorpha; family Hypogastruridae; genus Xenylla; species Xenylla mediterranea. Next base: position 5,787 of record JAQGCY010000771.1, on the reverse strand, counting down.
TGAGTTGGCAGAGAGCTTCCCAGTTCTGTAGCCATCATAACTTCATCTTCACCAGTTCTTTGTGGTGGCCATACAAACTTTCCACCAGATTTAGTTATTGTTTCTGAAAATGATGATGAGCTTGTTTTAGACTCAAATATTTGTTTACTAGAAGATGAAGATGATCCGCCGGTTGATGAAAATAATTGATTTTGTGTAGGCGTCTAAAAAGATGAAGACAAGGTTGGAAAAAATTTTATTAGACAAAGACGTTTCATCGATTCGTTCAAAAAAGAGTTGTTTTCGTCCAACATTCACAAAGGCAATTTTGGCTTTCTCATTTATTCCAATTCTACGCATTCAACTCGTTTTTTCCAATAATTAGATTATATTACCTTGACTGGAGATTTTGGTGCTGTGACATGGTGCGTTTGGGTTGGAGAGTGCTATTTAAGAAAAGAAAAAAATAAGCAATATACTTACACAAGCATTGATTTTTCAACAAAAGCTTCCTAGAAAATCACATCGCATTCGCATCCTAATCGATCAGTCTTAATTTATTTTTTGCTGATATGTTTCCTATCTTTGTTTAGCTTACATGATATGGCATTGGAGCAACGTTTGAGGCGTATGTGTCAACAGATGGCTGCTTTGTGTAGCTAAATGGTTTGTTGATGTTGATTGGGATGGTTCTTGGTGCTCCTGGAGCAGAAGGTGCTGAAGCCGTTGTTCTAAAAAGTTGAAAATTATTAGCACAAATGGACTCCTTTTGAGGAAATGTTATTGTTAGCATTAATGGTATGTGAATGCAAAGCTAGTAATACAAAATAAATGTATTTCAGGAAGGTAGGATAGAATGCTAAATTTCTTAGTATAAAATCTTACGTGTCTGTATTTATTTGAGGTGGCATTTGAAACGGAGATTCAGAACCAGCCATGGCTCCAGCTGAAGGAGGACATGGTTGTAAAGGATCAACAATTGTTTCATATTGGAGCCCAGAAGCATCAGCAGGACTAGGTATTGGGACAGGCCCTTGAAGAATTTGTTCTGGCTGTTGTTGTTGTTGTTGGCCTTCCAGCGGAGGTGGCATTTGCATAGCCATAGATTGCATGCTGCTGCTGCTTACGTCCTCACTTTAGTATTATTTATTTCCAATCAAGCATAAAGCAGATAATTAAAATAAAAAAATAAAAAAGCAAAAAATAATAATAAAATAATGAAGGGTTAACTACTTTCTCATAATTTCTGCACTTGCAAATGGAACAAAGCAATTTTTCTTTGGGTTGCTTTTAGATCGTATAGAATTTTTTATGCATAAGTGCTTATATAGGGTCTTAGCTAACCTTGGTAAATATGTTGCATATGGTTCTAATCCTGGAGCTGGTGGATTAACTTTTGCCACAAGTTTTGCATGAACATCGCAATATAATTTATTGTTGATGTTAAAGTAACCTAAAGAAAAGCACAAGTTTTGAGTGACTTTGTAAATTGGGTTTTCAAATTGTTTGATTCCAGAATCCTGATGCTTAGCTTACCTATATTTTTCAGGCTCTGCCCACAAGTTGAACATCTAAAACACTCAACATGAAGATTTTTCTCCTTTATCCTTACAAAGACACCACTGGGTAAATTGAAAAAGTATAATTTGTTTCAATTTTTAAGTAAAACTTAAGATTAGTGTTTTAGGTTTCCTTACACAATTAATCGATCACACTCAGCACACAAGTTTGGGTTGGACTTTCCTGTACTGTCTGGTTTTGTAGCAGGAGCTTGAACACTTTTCATTAATGATTGTTGAGATGGTAAATTTGATGGTGGATGGACTGGAGATTTTTGTGAAGAACTGTATGGAGTAACTCCAACACCTAAATTGGTACAATCATTTCAATGGAAATGTAGGCAAAATGCAAATGGAAACATAAATAGTTTTAGCATTACTTCTTCCATGACTATGATCCTCATGATGATGATGGGCTTGTTCTGGAGGCTCATTTTCAACCTGTTTTAACATTTTATAAACTTCGCTATCCTCAAAATTATATTCTTTTTCATTTTTCTTAAAGTTGACACTGTAACGTATGGGAAAGTGAAAGTCAAGCTTTCTCTTTTTCGTTCTACTGCTTATAGCACATTTGACCTACCCTATAGCACCTCCGGCCAAAACTTCAGACTGTGCCGATAAAGTTTCTGCAAGATTCTGCTCACTGTACATATTGATTGGACTGTTGAATTGCTTATTAACGATTGACTTTCCATCCTATAAATATTTAAAATGTGGCTAATTCTGATAAAAAATTAAGAAAAATAATTCAATGCTAGCAAATCCAACCAAGGGAATAAGTTCATGCTTTCTACTATTTATTAAAGTCATTTCAGGTACGCATTTATTGTTAAGTTTGGATTTCGAAAGAAAGCTTTGGAAAAAACTACGCAAAAAGTAAAATGGCATCTTTTGAATGAATTATTGAGATGGAACCAAGATTGAATTTAATTTAGCAAAACTTGAGTTTTGTAAGCAGCTTCTGGGTTTTCATGCTTTAAAAAAATAGAAACGAAAGAAAAGTAAAGGTAAGTTTTTATCTGCAAAAGGCAAACCTTCCAGGCAATTTCTACGATACGAAAACTCTTAAGCTTTAAATTAAATAAAAGCAAGTTCCATTTTATTTGGGTCGAGCTGGAAGTATAGCGAGTCAGTAGGGAAGAATTTTGCTGTGCAGAATTTAGAAACCTTGGCTGCTGCAAATGGTCTAGCTTTTAAATTGATTCCACTTGGAGGAACATATTTTTGCCCAATTTCTTTTTTTAGACTTGTTTGTGTATAAACCTTTTGGTTTGAATTAAATTCACCAAGTGGAGTTACTTTAGGACCCCAAGTACTCGTTGCTCCTTTTTGTACAACAAGCTCAACCATGTTTCCACTTTGTAAAATTAAATCCTGAGCTTCCTTATGCTTTAAATCCAATGCATCTACATTATTAATTCTTAATACTGCATCCCCAGGTGAAAGTCCGTATTGTTCAGAAATTGAGCCTCCATTAACCTAATAAACCAAAGAAAAGAGGTTTACGTCTAAAGAAATTTCCTTAAATGAAATTTAATTAAAAAATGGTTTGTTTTAAGGATTCGAACCAGCTTAACATAACATAAGCCAAGTCTAACAAAAGAAAAGCTTTACATAAAAATATTGGGTTTCTTTCAAATTTCAATGTTTAAGTATGTAGAAGTCTCAAGAAAGACCCAATCCCAAACTTTGACTTATCCTTTAGTAAATAAAACACATTACAAATATGTCATTTATCCATCCATCCTTCCGTCCGTCTACGCTCAAGTTGTTAAGACATACTTTTAACCTTGACTTCGAAATCTTCTAAGTAAGTCTAACGTAAGAAAATATAGATAAGTGCAAAGTTAGATAGACTATGGCTTTGAATATGGAATTTCCCAAAGAATACATACTTTGGTTTGGGATAGAATGAAAAGAATGCATGTGAATATGAATACAAATTATGATAAACATTGAACAGTTAGTTTTGCTACAATTGTCTAATAATGTATTAATATTTAATCAACAGATTTCAATTCAGTCTTCACTCTTCAGCAGTGCATATGCAAGATGCAAATACCTTGAACATTCATTTTTTAGAAAAGGACGACTTTGCTATGCAATGCAATGAACTGAAATCAATTTCAAACAATGGTTGTACATTTTTCTATGGAATTGTTAGCTTCATTAAGCCCTCAATCAGCAAAATTTTATGTTAAAAAGATTTAGCGACTATTCTTTTTCACTGATTCGAATTTGTGAACTACTAAACCCAATTCCAACCAGCAAAAAGTTGACTTTTCTCTCTATTTTTAGTTTTCTTTGGCCAACTTAAATGGCCCTTATACTTTTGGAAGAGTGAATTTACTTTGATTGAATTTAAGAAAAAAAAGTAACTAAAAATATACTCCCACAACTTTGTGATGGCTGGAAAATTTCATGGAACTCGAGAATTAGGTATGACCGTGGCGAGACATGCAGGAGACTAATTTTTACAACTTTTTTGGCAAAAACTAGACAGAGTCTCCGTTTTCCAGCTATAAGTATTATTCTGTCCCTTCCTTTCTTCTTGAATGAAATATTGATAGAATTGTATTACATTGCATTTGTCGTATTGGTTTGGTATGGACATGACTGCCTAGTTAACAGTATGTCTATTTTTTTATCCACCGAAAATTATTACTCTATGTAGTTAGAAACATTAATTTTTTGCCATCAGAGCAGAGAGGATCAGATTTACAAAAGAAATCTAAAAATAACATACAGGAAGTTATATTATTGTAGAACTAATAGCACAGCAAAGTAAAGCAAAATGCAAAGGCTTTGGCTGTCCTAGCTTTTGTGGTGGGTTGAAGCCAAAGCCAAAAAAGACTTTGTGTCCGTGTGCAAAATTTTTTATTTCCCCATTTTTTGGCTTTTTGAGAAGAAGAAGAAGAACTAATCTGTTCATTTTTTTTTTGTCTGTTGAATTTTTGCTATCCTTTCACTAAAGGAACTGCTAGTGCTGGCTCATACGGAACACATTTGGATTTACTAGGTCAATGATTACATTCCACAGATTCCAAAATGTCGGAGTAAATTTTCGATATATGACTATGACCGACCGACCTAAGCATTGGAATGGAATTTATTCTATTTATCGCTTTTGCAAGGTAACTTTATTAATTTCCATAGATCCACATCCATAGTATTTATCACTTGGCATAGGCACAGGCATGCTTTTACTCACCTTTAGAACTATTAACGGAGTATTAAAATCCTTCCCACCATGTATCCTAAATCCCCAAGGCACATTGGCACCTGGACGATTTAATCGAATTGTTGTGGTCATTTTCTTTTACACACTTTTCACACTTTCAAAAATGAATGTACTATGCACAAATACAATACAGCTATAAACTTAAAATCCTGTCTTTGAATATGTACAGAAAGCAAAAATCAAATTCAAAGAAATCAACCAAATGAAAAGTAAAACTCGAGTTCGTTGTAGTCTACTACAACTACTAGAAAACTGTAAGAAAGAAGAATTGTTTAAGAAATTTCTTGAAATAAAAAAAAATCTGAGCTTACAAACTCCTAGTTTTTCTAAGCTATATTCAGATATTAGTTTACGAATATCACGTTCAGAATTTGAGACATACATACATAAAGACCTGCCTACCATTTTTTGTTTAACATGTCATGATACTATTTTTAAATCATGGATGGTTTTAGATTTCGCCAATTCGCTAACAAACTTGACTTTGCAAATTTTGTTTTTACATACTAATACATAAAACCTAAATCCATGTATTCGGTTTGGTGTAGCTACAATTATGTGTAAGTTTGTAGGAATAACCGGAAAACACGGATATGAAATAGAGAATGACGGCACAAAATAAAACCTCAGCGATAGAAAAGCAAAAGACCAGCTTACACAGCAGGGAAGAAAAGGTAACAAAGAATCTGCAACTGCATAGAGCACTAATCAATGAGATGAAAACAATTGGAAACGGGTGGGTGGACTAATTGCCTTATATTAGATATTAGAATAAATAATGCTTGGATTTTGGATACTACTGTTTTCTTCCCATTTGAATTACTTATGAAGAAATGAAATTCTTAAGAGCCAAAGCTGTTGATTTAGGATTTATTTATTTCTCTCGCGATGAGTCTGAAATATATATAGTCACTTTTGTTGTACTCGACAGTGGTGAGCACCCATTGACTTTTTCAAAGCCCAGCCCACCCAAAGCCCATGGGTTTGGAAAAATGAAATACCCAA